>VMOF01000002.1:8315040-8372540 GCA_011764245.1 Trialeurodes vaporariorum | reverse complement strand
CAATTCTGGATGTAGACATTACTGGAAAATATATCGTGAAGCGCCTTCAATTTGTCATATAGGCAATTCCAGCACCTCCAAGTACGAACAGTTAACTACCTTCCTTTTTATGAACGGAAGAGCGCGGTGTTTTTTGAACTAACCTGGTCATTAGAGGGTTAAATGACCAACTGCGGATGGATGCAACAGTGCTTACGAACTTGTTTTAACAACACCACCTAAGTGAATATAGGTATATGCTGTGCTGCAGGTATCCTCCAGTTACTACTTCTGTATAATTCCATTAGCATTTTGGGAACAAATACTATATCAGACACAAGGATCCGGGCAAACGAAACCATGACCGCGGTGCTGCTTGCGCTCCGAACTTTACAGCGGGCCCATTTCCGCAAGTTTCCCTTTCCACACGACGAAAACTAAACTTTTGGAGGAACCCAAGTTCTAGAACTTTGGAGAATTATGAGAGGTCATTTATTTCTTAAGTAAGTACTCAGCAGTATTACTTAAATGAAAATGTATTACTTCTACGCTGCCCATGCATCTATAACGAGAAGGAAGTGATTTTCATATTTTCATTCTGAACAATCCGAGCGCGCGTTCTTTGAGCCGGTACCATAGCCGTAGGCAGGAATTTGTTCGTTCTTTCTTTTCGTTCATTTAAACGCATGAGTAAGAAAAAGACAGAAACATGGGACTGGAGTCAAGTGGAAGTCTCTATTCCTATCATTTTCTAAATTGTGTAGTCAAAGGGACAAAGAGAGAGAAGGACGAATTGGCGAGGAGCTCAGTCTAGGCGACAGTTTTTGCATAACCGTATTTTTGCAGGCGTTTTTAATCAACAAAAGGTCTTTAACGCCTCTCAATCAGAAGAAAACGCTCTGCACTCTTTTTCAGACCTTCTATTGCCTATGCTACATCCAAATTCCGGATACAAATCCATCGCGGTTAGGATCAAAAGAAGCTAAATCCGTTTTATTCTTCAATGAATGTCAGAAAAAAAGGCGGGTTCAGCCGCTATTTATTGATCCTACATGGTACTTTATGAATCACCACTGCGAGATTATAAATAATTGAGGCCATTCCCGAAAAAGAGGCTCATAAAATAAGGGGATGTATGTTTTGGGCGAATGGCAAGAAGCAGGTATAGAAAAATATCTTTTGGGCGAGGCAAGAGGGGAATGTTTCTGAGAACAACTCAATTTTTGAGTGCGTTTTGGGCGAGAGAAAAATATCAGAAATTTGTAGGAAAAGTTAATAATGAGGCACTTTTGGGCGAGCCCGAGAGATAGTGCAATTGCTGTATGAGGCAACCGGGCAACCGAGCCTTGCCATTTCCAATAAATATACCTGCACCATACATATTTATGAGAGACAATTGTATGCGCCAGTCGATTTCTGCTTTCTTGCCCACAAAAGTGTGATAAATTATGAGTTAATGTGGTTTTTTTTTTTTTTTTTTTTTTTTTTTTTTTTTTTTTTTTTTTTTTTTAAATACACGCCATTTTTGACGCCATCTTTATAGGATAGTATCAGGCATGATGAGAGTCAATTATTTTATAATCATCACGATTTACTTAGTCGTAGTGGGCCGCAAGTATCGAAACAAAATACCTTGAAAATATCTACGCCATCGCAATACTTCCTCAATTTTTCTAACCTCGTTAGTGTGAGAAAGTAAAAAGGCTTCGCAATACAATGCCTTCAAAATGCTCTTTTGTGCTGATCCGGTCAGTGCGGCGATATTTCAACTTGATCAAACACAATGAAATGCAACGGCGTTGAGTTCATCTTTCATCATATCCTCAAGAGAATTGACATTGTGCGCGTCCACTCATTCGAGAAAAATACATTTTATTGATTCCATTTTTGTGGAGTCTCCAACTCTTCATCTTCCTGTGAAAGTCTGGAATTTTCACTTGCTTCACACGATATGAGTCAGGAGCAGAGCAAAATACTCTTTATTGAATAACATCACTATTACCAAATTAAAAGGTGCACGTCGTGTTTGCAATCCTTCCCTTTCACACATGAATTATAAAAGTGTAGATTATGTTTTCACGAAGGGTTCGGCCTCTACCATTGACTCGCTCCCAGTAGTAATTTGGCAACCATGCACATTTTCCATTTAATCCTATGCAAAAGTATCGATATCTTGGGGGTGCAATTGCACCTCCTGAAGATCGATTGTTTTACATAGGCTTAAATGGAGAGAAGACGTTGTTGCCAGATTGCACGCGCCGCCACTGCTCGCTCCTCTACAATATGGTCTGAGATCGTCAAATAACGGGCAAGAATCATGAAGTAAGATTTCTAATCAAATCATCATTTATGATCTTTCAAAACCAATTATAATCACAGAGAACAACGAGGCTGCTGCACACCTTTGCTAAAATCGATTTAATAGTCGATTCTGGTGTAAAACCCTCGAAATATATCGATTGCAGCACCAAAAACTTCCGACATTCACTCCTAAACTCAACAAACGCTTTTATTTGCGAGAGCGTAGTGATATCTTAGGGCAGGAATAATGGAAGATTCCCATCTAACAATACTGTAACTCCATCAAGAAGTGACCAATAAGAGACGACTTTCATTTGACACCGGTGTCACTAGGTGTCATAGAACCATCCATCGGATGTGTATCAATACATTGATGACTAATTACTCTGTGAATCATCCTTGTCAGCATAGAGAGAGTGACGAAATTAATATAGGAATCTCCCATTATTACTGCCCTCAGCCACAATTACGCCCGTGCAAATAAAAGCGTTTATTGAGTTTAGGAGTGGTTTTCGAAAGTTTTTAGTACTACCATCGTTATTTTTCGAGGGGTTTACACCAGAATCGCCTATTAAATCGCTATAAGCAAAAGTGTGCAAACTTATTCAACCCTTGCGTTACCCAAGTGTTTTACACCTTCTAATAAACAAAGAGGGATGAATTTACGACCCAACTTAAAGTCATTATTCTGATGGCTTATTTTTTTAATATTTTCCAAATCTGTAAAATCCATCTTGTTCTTGTCCAGTGGCGTAGCGTGCTATTTGGCAACGTTGCAGTTCGTCCATTCAAACCAATGAAAAAGATCGAACGATAGGGTGTTCGGTGAACATTTTCGCATTCGACCTTTTATACGCGTTTCAATGTACTCAATACAATGTTGCCAAGTTGCACGCAACGCCACTGTTCTTGTCCAGTATTACTTGAGTAATACTAGCATGCTTTGTTTTTCAAATTGTTCAGGTTTTTAAATGTTTGGCTGGGAAATTTCTAAAAAAGCACTAAATTTAAATATTTCAAAAATTGTAACCGTTCCTTTGATTTCTTTGAATTTTGGAATTTGGATGCAAGACAAGCCGAGAAACAATTACAAAGTCTAAAACTGCGTGAAATAAGGTATAAGATCACACGAAAAAGTACTTTTTTCTCTCAAATTTTTGCATGCGGGAAATTTTCCTTAAGCGACGTTTTTGTCTATAAGTACGTAAAAATTTGATGATAATGTCTGATGTTTTATGGAAAACTTCTAAATATTTTCGTTTAGGCTGACATGGAAGCTCAAAGTGATTCATTTAAATGTAAGCTTTTTATCTTTAAAAAACTGACCTGGGGTGAAAATTCAACCCCCCCCCCCCCTGGTAATACGAGGGTTAAATAAGTAATTTAAACCTAGAAAAGTCACTGGAAAGTAATGAATTAAGCTTTAAAGGTCGAAAACGAGGATTTTTAGGCCTTTTTTCACTAAATTTGTGCATATTTTCCCGCTCTCAGACTATATAGTAGGTACACTGTGCGACGGGAAAAAACCAGTTAGTCTTGAAACACAATTTTAAAAGCGTTTAATCAAATGCGTTCTCTGCTTGATTCTGCATTATATCTTTGGAGAAAGTATCGGGGACCAGGGAAAGAGATTAAAGAGAAAGGGGACGCTATATATAAAGGTATGATAGGAGAGAGTATACCTATATAGGAGGGTGAAGTGAAGGGGGCTCCAAATTTCGTCTCGGTATGGAGGGAGGTAGAACCCTTCCACGGTGTGCTGCGCCATACTGCTCTCTAGCGCTATCACTTGAAAAATGCTATAATCTGTAATCTTTTTTGTCCTTTGATTGTATTACCGTTGAATTAGGGAATTCCATTAGCGGCAACCCTAATCGTGTTCATTCCGCCACCCGCTGAAACGTGGTTCACGCCTGATAGGAATCTGATTCAAAATTCTCATCTCATTTGTTTCTCTCTCTCTCTTCCTCTCATTTGTTTGCCGGAAATTCTATTTCATGACCACGGAAAGGGGCTCTTGCAAACTTTTGTTACAAGCAAATAAATAGTCCAATCTGATGTATGAGCCAAACTTAGACCAAGGTATTTTATAATCAATGGTATTTGTCAATTCACCGATGATTCCACTGGTTGAAAAAAGATTACAAACTTCAGTTCAGTGTATGACTGTAATGCATGAAAAAACTTTGATTTGTAATCTTTTCTCAACCAGTGGAGTCGTTGATGACATAAAAAAAACTTGCGGATATTTTAATAAATTAACGACGGTTGCAGCGATTGAGGAAAGATTCCAGATCTGAGGATTTGCGTGCAGTGCATTCAGTGTAATCTTTTCTCAACCGGTGGAACCACATCGATGAATTGAAAAATGCCATTAATGGGGCTCTTGCGAATTTTGTGCCCATGAGAAACTGTGAGTGTGACAAGGACAAAAAATAGGACTTTCTTCGAAATAACTGTGTTGTAAATTAATGCGTGATATTTCAAAAAAATTGTTATAACATGCTCATATTTTAAGGTACGTGCGGAATCCAATGGTGTGATAAAATCTGAGAGAGCTTGTTGTTTACTAGCACAAATTTTTAATTGAAAATTTGGATCGTGTTTCATATGGGAAAACCCTCGAGCGCGAGTGAGATGGAGCATTTGTTTGGAACCAATTTTTTTTCGTGACGTCACACTAAACAGGTCTTCAGCGACGCGTAGGGGATTCGAACATAACGGTAAATTGCTATGTTGCAGACGTATAAAAAAATTTCGGACAGGTTTCTCAGTGCTTTATTTCGGATGGTCTGGATTTCTTTTTTTTACGTTTGTAGAGGAGAAAAAAAGGACAAAATTACGTCCGAGAAAAATCCTTAAACCCATCCACTGTGAGCCACGCATCGATGTAACCGCAACGCTTACCGCAGCAGCAGAATGGAATGTATTAAAAAAGATAAGTTGGAAATCCCCGTACGAGGGGCGCGGGGTGAGTAGGGAGGGGGTACTTGCCGCCCCCTGTTCAACAGCAGATGATATTTGTGATGAGATGATGGTGTAAGACAACCACTTGTGTCTTTATAACTTCATAGGCAGGCATGAGGCGGCACTCTGCAGTCAGCACTCTGGCGAGTGTCGCACTATGGTCTAAAGAACGAAAAAAAATTGGCAAAAATATCTTTGACAAAAAGTCATCATAAATAAAAAATTTCTGACCTTTTAAGCGTTATTTATAACTTTTCAGTGACATTTCTAGGTTTAAAATTACTTATTATAAGTGCTCTCTGTGATGTAAATTGGTCTTGAAAGTTTATACATGATCAATTCATGAGAAATTGACTCTCTATATTTTTGGCCTTTTTTTGACGAGCTTAAAACCAATGTGTGGCGAGGATCGGATGAGAGACATCGAGCCGGATTTTAATAACCCTTACCGCGGATTCTCCATCGATACCGAGAACCGATGTGGGTCGTGCATATTTTTTTGTCCCTCATTCTTCCCCCTCCCCCCGCAACAACGCTCTGCCCCCATTCCCCAACTCGCCTAAAAATCCTCTCCCCAGCGCATGTTCACCACCTCATTGTTTTATTTTTTCTTTCGATAATGTGATTTCACTCAATCTTCTGTTTCTGTACCTCCTCCTCCCTCCTCCGCCCCACCGTTTTCTTTTCATCTCCCTCACTCAAATATGACGCTTTGATGCTCTCTCTCTTTCTCTCCGCCCCTCCCACTCTCTCTCTCCTTCTCTCTCTCTCTCACGTTATTTTGTACAGCCTCTTAATTTTAACCACTTTCAGCGCAACTGATACAATGCATCTCGGGGTCCTTTTTTATACGATGGGTGTCTGACTGTCTATTAAAAAAAAAGCTTGCATGTGAATAGGAAAATAGGAACTGAACTTTGAACTTTGAACTTGGATCAATTGAAAATAGAAAACGACATAGACATTCGGCTTAAGCCAACTTTTATTTTTATTTCGTTTCTAACGATGCGATGTCTATATCCGCACGAATGATGTTGCCGATTAAAATGATTGAAATGTGGGGGGTTTCATCAACCCGAAAAAAATTGTGGCCCGTAAAAGAATATTTCTATAGGAGATTATTCTGAAAGCAGTACCTGTTTATTTTAACGCTCCTGTTGTAAAGAGTAATTGAGGCACCAAGCTCTTTGCTTTCTGACTTATTGATTGGGGTTTGGGAATTTTTGAAAATGGGTCACAATCAAACGTTGATCTTTGATTTTTAACAAAAATGATTTTTATCGAATAAAATAAAAAAATATTTATTTGAAATTGAACAATTTTCAACTGATTGTGATTCAAAGGAGATGACAGCTTGGGAATCCACGTCACGAAAGAGTTTGGGAAATCATAAAGGTTGAAATAAGAAATAAACAAGGTTAAAGGTAAAACCACAGAGTAAATAAGAGTAGCAATTGAATGGAAGGCCTGCGTGGTCAACGCAGATAAGGGATCGGAAACGCGGGCTGGCCTCTGATTGGCTGCAAGCGTGGTGCCAAACAGTTTTAGGCCTTATGAAAATTAACACGGGGTTTTCGTTTTGGGACGTTTATCTCAAAACCTGTGCAAAAGTGCCCCTAAACAATAATACGAGTCGATTTAGCAGAATTTTTCAACAAATTGATAGGTCATAAGTGCCACTTAATTGAAAATTCGAAAAGACTGTCTCAGTTGAAAAGTACGCACAATTATGTGTTTACATGCTTGGCGTGTGTTTGAGTAACTCACTATTACGTGTACTTTTCAACTGAGATAGTCTTCTCGAATTTGCATTATTCTGGTACTTGTGACCTATCAATTTTTTCGGAAATTTCTGCTAAATCGACTCGTATTAATTGTTTGGACGCAATTTTACACAGGTTTCGAGATAAACGTCCCGGAACGACAACCCCGTGTTAATTTCTATAAGGCCAAAAAGAGGTTGGCACCACGATTTCCCTCCATTTCCAGCCAATCAGAAGCTGACTCTTATCAGCATTGATTACGCTGGCTTTCAATGCAATTGTGACTCTTGTTTACTCTTTGGGTTAAACATAAAATGCTCTCGAAGAGGAGGTTTTTGAGTTTATAATTAACAAATAATAATGAGCACTAACGCGTCTATAGACCGTTTTAGTAATGACTTGGTGAAGACCTCATCCGGCGATGAGCGTTCCAAACAAGGACTAACTAACTGTCTCTCCTTGCTCTCACGTGACCCCATATGTACTGCTATCTCACTCTAATTTCAAAAGCCGTATATAGAAACATCTTTTGTAAATTTTTTTGGCAGAAATGAATTCCGCGAGGCATTATAATGCGATTTTGATAGAAATATGTTGTAAAACAAGGCGCTGTATACGAATTTCGAAACAAGAAATATATGGGTATACATGGGGATCACGGGAGAGTGAGTGAGATAGTTTGGATTGCTACGCGAGTTTTGTCACAATCGATTAGGACTGATGAGTGCATTGTTGTGACTGTTGGCTAACCGTTGACTTCGCACTAAAACCGTCTATAAACTTCCGTTCAATCAGATTGGAGGTCTTGCAAGGTTTTGCTGAAGGCAAATGGAGAATCAATTCCGATGTAAAATGTAGCGAAAATAACGATGAGCCATTGAAAAAGTCTGAAACTCACTCCTCGCAAAGAAAACTTAACTTGAAATTTCGGGTGACCAGTGACCACCCTTGCATGCATGCACCAACCTCGGATTCGGACCCCCAAACAAAAGAACATAACCTACGAATTTTAACAACGAGATCAATGAATTTGCTTTCAAAAAGTAAATTTGAAGGAATTAAAGGTCCATTTATACACATTTTGTCACTAGGAGCATGGTTATAACTACAGAAAAGTTCTACGTTGCGTAATAAACGAGGAAGACGGCACTTAATTTCACGTCCTGTTCTTTTGTTTGGGGTCCGAATCGAGGTTGCGGTGAAAACATGCAAGGGTGGTCAACCGAAATTTCAAGTTTAGTTTTCTCTACGAGGAGTGAGTTGCAGACTTTTTTAATGGTCTCATCGATCGTTATTTTCGCTCCATTTTACACCGGCATTAATACTCCATTTGCCTATATACAGCAAAACCTTGCAAGAGCTCTATTGCTTCTTTAAAGTCGATCCTTATAAACGTAGCAGTGGCGCGGCGTAGCGTGCAATTTGGCTACGTTGTAATAATATGTTTATTTTAACCCATGTAAAAGGTCGAATGCAAAGGTGTTCACCGAACACCCATGTAGCTCGATCTTTTCAATAGATTTAAATGGACGCATTACAACGTTGCCAAATTGCACGCTTCGCCGCACCACTGAAACAGATAGCCTTCTGTGTTTTCTTCTTATCTTCTGTTACTTGAGCTTGGTATGTTGATATCGTTACGTAAGGTGGCTCATAATGTATATTGTATGGCTAGACTAAAGAGTTCAGTTAACTTCCAGATCTTGTTGAGGGTACTCTTGCAGGAGTCGTCGCGGGTCGTACCGCTTTGGCACAATCGGAAAGGAGCGTCGGGCCTCTACTCTTATTAGAAAACCTGATAAAACAGAAGACGCGGGAAACCTGGTAAACGGTGCATCTATATTGTCCGTTCACCTTCCGACATTCAGCGGATGTTACACTCTTACAAGACTGGGGTAGTTCAGTTCTACGTCCTATTTTTCGCAGCATTGCAAGTCCTTGACGACATTGTTTGTTCGAGTCTTTTTTTTCCGCCTTAATGTTCCCCATAATCTCATGACCAGACCCGCGCAAGGATCGGTCAGGCCGTAGTCGTTGTAAAATGTTGCTCTGTCCTGCGCTGTCTGAGGACATTGAAATGAGTGTTTTACAATTGAAAATGAGAATATAAAATAATGCGCGTTACCTAATTCTGTAGTTACATAATTCTTCAGTTACAGACTGCTGCCGCAGCAAACACAATGGGTCTGTTGCACACTTCGGCTAGAGCGTTTTAAAGTATCAACTATGTAAAAAGCAGTAAAAATAATAATTACAGAACGTAAAAAAATTATGAAAATGAAACAATAACTCACAGGGAGTTCCGAAGTATATGATTCCAACTTCAATCATCATCCTTGCAACTACTGTGTATTTTATTGTTTCGTTTTGATAATATTTCAACACAAATATCGGTTTCCGTACCTTTCTCAACCTAAAGTGAGGAATTGAGGATATTGAGATATGTAAGAATCCAAACAGACGCCGTCAGCGTTTACCGTTTATTTGTTTATGGAGTCAGCTATATGACAATGGTCCATGATTATTTTCAAGTGCCGCGCTAACCCCGCAAAATATCGCGTGCACGTGGTATCCCTGGTAAAAATGTTCCACGAACTCTGTTCCAATTTTCCATGTGGACATGGAAGTCGCCTTGATTTCCATGAAAATTAGGTTGATTTCTGTGTGAATTTATACGGAAATCATAGTGATTTCCATGTCCACATGGAACATTGGAACAGAGTTCATGGAACATTTTTACTAGGGATAAAAAGATATGGGGGTGAATAGTGTCTGGTATTTTTCGCAATTTGTGAATTTATTAATAAACTTTGGTGTTTCTTGATGCTGCTATTGTCATTTTTACGGATTTTTACTTACGAATTGATACTTTGAAACGCTATAACCGAAAGTGCACCGAAATGTGCAGCAGACCCATTCTGATGATAAAAAAAAAAAAAAAAAAAAAAAAAAAAAAAAAAAAAAAAAAAAAAAATCGACAAAAGCCACTTCTTCTAAAGAAAATGTACTGCTCAAAGCTCCTAGATAAACCATATATGCCATCTATATAAGACAGATGACCTCTCGAAAGAGAGAACGTGACCTCGAAGTTAGAATAGTAAAGTCAGTTGCATTTGGTTTTTAATCATTTACGGCCAGGTTACGAAGACAAATCAAAGTTCGCTCACTCAAACTAAGTGGGTAGTTAAATATCCCTATACCACTGTACTGATTTTGCATACACAATTGATTGAAGGCGTTCGAGGGAGAATTATTATAAAATGCTGCTAATCCGAAACCGCCGCATTATTGTGAATAAAAAAACTGACATTTTGTGTGGCAGGTCTAGTCATAGATACGGATATACTCGGTCGAGGTACTGAAAGGGTTAAACAGTGAATTTGAAGGTTGATTCTTACTGATTCAGTTGCGAGGACCTCGGCGCGTCGGTGATTTATTTTTTTTATTTTTTTTTTTTTAATTCAATTCGTACAGAAAAAAGTTCCTTAAAGGTAGCAATGTTTAGAGGTCATGTAAGTATAGAAATAATAATTATAATGATAAGAACGATAATAATAATGAAGCAACCCTGAAAAAAAATGTTGCCAAAATAACTGTAAGGATAGCTAATTTTGCAAGTCTGGATCGTAAAAAATCGTGACAGTAATCTAACATGGTTAAAATAACAAAATCTTGGATTGTAAAATTTCCAAAATCTGGCGTTAAAAGTGCAACCAAGAATGAAAAAACATAAATTCTTGGATTATAAAATTTACAAAACCTTGATTGTACATTTAACAAAATCTGGCACTGTAAACACTGCAATCCAGAATGAAAAATATCAATATTTTGGATTGTAAAGTTTCATATCATCCAGAACGAACGATCGTTCGATTGCGCGCTCTGGTTGACAGTGTGTGAAAGACTCACTCGTTTTGGCTTCGTTTATGTACAAGTTACATTGTATTTATTTGGTTTCACGAAGTGTTTTACATCTGTTTATAAATGTAGACATAGTACAAAGGTATGATGAATTAATGTAAAGATAAATTCACCTGATGTCCCGGGATTTGAATCTGGGTAGCCGTGATGATTGTCCAGCACTTTACCGCTAGGCTATCACAGCAGAAAATAATTCGTGGCGTGAAATACGCATCTTGAAGTATGATTCCTTACAGATGAGCGTAAACTGCCGAGTGAGTCCAATACGAAAGAGTACTTCAAACTGTGTCAACCAGAGAGCGCAATGCAATGATTTTGCGTTCTAAAGATAGAATTTTACAATCCAAGAATTGATGATTTTTCATTCTGAATTGCACTTTTTACACTGCCGGATTTGGTTAATTTACAATCCAAGATTTTAGAAATTTTACAATCCATGATTTTAGAAATTTCACAATCCATAATTTTAAAAATTCTGCCATCCAAGATTTTGAAAATTTTACAAACCAAAAAATTGGTGTTTTATCATTTTGGATAGCAGTTTTTACAACGCCAAACTTTGTTAATTCTCCAAAGCAAGATTTTGGAAATTTTGCCATTCATGGTTTGTCAAGATTTTCCATTTGTACAGTTAGAATTGCAAAAATTTAGAATGTAACTTTAACAAGCGAAGAATGTAATTTCAGCAAAATCTTTTTAACAAGACTAACAATCCGAAATGATGAAACAACAAAATCTCTGGCCAGGTAACTTAGCATCTAAGTGTTTCGCATTTTTAACAAAATAAAATTTTTCATCTACGCACACGCTTAGTTTTTCCAGACAAAATAAATGTAAATTTTGCAAAGAATGTTTTGTTATTCCAGCAATCCCTTTTTTTTCAGTAAATTAACCATAACAAAAGGAAAATATAATTGTAGGATTAGAATGCGTCAGTGCAAATGGGATTTGTGAGCTCTCTGGTGTTGTAGAGACCTTTTTTTACAGAAAACAGCTCTAGGTTTTGGAAATTAGGTTTATATTCAGAGGCTTTAAAATGATACATTATTGGCAATTAAAAAATTGAATTGATGAATACCTCAAATCACTCTCATAGAGTTTTTTTTAGAGAAATTTTGCTATTTACAATTTTAATGATACCAAAGAGATTGAGGAAAAAGATCGAGTTACGCAATAACCGTCCCAATAGCTCTTGATTCAATCAACTGATGGCGTCATATCCACAAGGTGCTATTAAAACAACGTCATTTGTACATTGAACTCAGAGCTGCGTTTCTTGCTTATCACGCGACTTAAAACTTCCTAGTTGGTATCTCCTCATTTTGTAAGAATCAAATCGAACTGAATGTGAATTTACTGTTAAAAAATCAAATACAACTGTCATCCTTTTCCGATTTTGAGGTTACATTAATTTGTTTGAGGTGCGAAACCAAAGACAATATTGAAGAAGACTGCGGGCGCTATCGCCAAGAGTTGAAGCCGGTCAAAGTTATGATCATGGTGAGAGATAGCAGCGAGCTACCGTTTTGCGTATAATTAATGGCATTTTCAATCCATCGATGATTCCACCGGTTGAGGAAAGATTACACAGTTCAGTTCAGTGTTTGATTGGAATGCACAAAAATACTCTGATCTGTAATATTTTCTCAAACGGTAGAAACGTTGTTAATTAATTAAAATGTCCGTTTAAGGTTTTTAGAGTCATCGGCGACTCCATCGGTTGAGAAAAGATGACGGATGCGAGTATTTTCGTGCGTTACAGTCATGCACTGAACTGAACTGTGTCAATCTATTTTCAATCTATGGAGTCATCGGTGAATTGAAAAATGCAATTAATTATTCGCAAAACGGCAGATCTCGGACACAGAGAGGGAGTATGAACCAATTTAATATATATGCGGCTTATGAAGTGGTGACATTTAAACTGTTTCAAAATAATGAAATTACTAAGTACTTCTATAGATTTCAAAAGTACATAGTTATGATATGTGTGTAGCTTATATTAAAGATCAAATTGACGAGTTTAAACGAAAGTTTAGGTCAATTTATCAGCTAGATATTTATTATGATAGAGCGAGAAGCGAGGATATGTGTACCAAAGAAAACAATGGAGCTGTTGCAAACTTTTGCTACAGGCTTGTTAACCCTTGTGAGCCTAAGGTATTTCGGTAACACAAAGGACTAAGGGGGGGTATTTTTGTACCCCAAGGATATTTTCATGCAGCACAGTCAGTATCAATAATTTTGAAACTTTATTGGATGGATTATGTACTTAGTACCCTAAGAGAGTAATTTATGTGAAATTTGAGTAAATTTTTGCTATGTTGCCAAATTTACACCTACTTTTAAAAAAATGTCAAAATAAAACAAATGGAAAAAATGAAATGAGGTACCATCTTATTTTTCCATTTTGATAATTTCCAATTTTTTTTCAATGATCTGACTTAATTTCTTAATCTACATAAAATTTCCGTAAAATTCACTGTAATAGATGGTTCCAAACTTAAAACTGGCAGGACGAAGGGGGGTATATTGTACCCCAACACTTTAATTTCTATAATATCCACAAAAATTCATAAAAATTAATGAAATTTGGTGGACGTGTTCTAAGTACCTAACTTAAAATGTCATGAAGTCCCAAAAAATGTTGAGCAGTTTGACAAATGGCGTCAAAAAAACTGGCCTGGGGAACAAATCTACCCCCTTAGGCTCACAGGGTTAATAGTTGATTATGGGGTAATACCCTGTAAAAATAACGATTAGCGCACTAAAAAATCAAGAAATCCACTCCTAAATTCACAAAATGCTTTTAAATGCGAGACCGTAATGGCGGCCGAGGCCGTGGTTTTCTTATGGCAATTTTATGCTTCTTCTTCTTCTTGTGTGGTATTGCAAGAACAACTCGTGTAGATGGCGCTGATTGAAGATAGGGAATCCCAATGAAAACTGCGGCCCCGGCCGCCATTAAGGTCTCGCGTTTAAAAGCATTTCGTGAGTTTAGGAGTGGATTTCGTGATTTTTAGTGCGCTAATCGTTATTTTTACAGGGTAATACCCCATTATCAACTATTAAGAAGCCTATTGCAACAGCTCCATTACCGATCGATCGTTAACTATGATTATCAAAGAGCCGCGACGCGACGCCTTAAGTTGATACCCAATGATGCTCTTGCAAACTTTTGTAGCAAGGGTTTGAAGAAATGAAGACTTGATTCTGGAATAAAACCCTATAAAAATGACGAGTATACTATAAAAATTAACGAAATTCACTCTCAGAATAGGGCTGAATGGCGGAGAGATGCAAGTATCATAAGATATTCCTATCTAAATTGATACATCTATTTGTTTCCGCAGAGAAAAGTGACATAATAGACAGGAATCTCCCATATGATACCTGCGTTGAGTCGCCATTACTTTGCCGTTACAGCAGTTACGTGAGTTAATTACTGAATTTTAACTTTCTCAGTGTGATTTTCACTGGTTTTTTTACATCGCATTAGACCGTTCATTTGCTCGCAGCAAAAGTTTGCAAGAGCCCCACAGTCTCCAATCAATTCAACCTTTGCGTGCACTGAAAAAACAGTTATCGTAAGATTTACCATAGCTTGGTTTAAATTGTTGTCAATCCAAGGAAATATGAAATTATTCGTTTTCCATCGTTTGAGTTCAAGACGTACGTAGACATGGGCTCCCGCAGAAAAATTTCCAAGGGGGGGGGGGTAAAATTGTTGAACCTCAATGGAAGGTCTAGTAGACCGCCCCCCCCCCCCCCAGGGAAAAAGGGAAAACTTTTTTTTTTCATTCAAATGGTGTACACATAAAATTATTAAACCATTGTAGGTGTATCAAATAATAGTAATATTTTGACGTGTTTGATATAATGAATAAAGAGACAGCAGACGAAAATGATATCAAGGAAAATGTTTAATTCTAATATTCTTTGCAAAAAATGAGTTAAAATTACAAAATAAACAGATAATGAAGTTTGTTATTTATTAATCCTTTGATTAACATTGCATTTTCTTTTATCCTTTCATTTTTTACCGTGAAATTTTGACTTTTTTGAATTCCAGGGGGGGGGGGGGGCAAGTGCCCCCTGTTGCCTCCCACTGCGGGCGCCCATGTACGTAGATTTAACCAATACACGGAACTCAAACCATGGAAAACGTAAAATTTAAGATTTCCCTGGATTGACAACAATTTAAACCAAGTTATGGTAAATCTTACGATAGCTACTTTTTTATCGTGACTTTTACGAATCATTAGAAAAAGAAGGAGGCAACTTCAGCCCTAAATTTTATTTACAAAAAAAAAGCAAATAATAAACACAATAAGATAATATATGGTGATTTAATTACTCACTGTGTAGCGAATTAAATGTACTATCGAAAAAAATAAAAAGAGAACATGTATATTATATGAAAACGATGTTAGAACCATATCTGATCACATTTTATGAAAAAGTAGAAAAGTACTTCGTGAATGGGTCGAGTTAAATCAAAGTTCATACTCAGCACATACGTGCCTCTCGCGATGCCTCGCATCACCGACGTAACGTTGGGAGAGGAGGGGAGGTTGTTTAGAAATATAGTAATGGGATGGCATCCGCCATACCCAATATATTACTATATTAGGATATAAGGAGTTGACATCTGGCAACACTGTCGGTTAGTGTTGTGTTTAGACGACCGCGAGTCGCTGTAAACATCGCGCGCTGTGTTGATATGAATGGATCTGTTGCAAACTCTTGCTACAGGCTTATTAATAGTTGATTAATTGTGGGGGGGGGGGGGGTAAAACCCTGTAAAAATAACGATTAGCACACTAAAAAATCACGAAATCCACTCCTGAACTCACAAAATGCTTTTAAACGCGAGACCGTAATGGCGGCCGAGGCCGCTCAAATCTAATGGCAATTGTTTGCTTCTTCTTCTTCTTGTGTGGTGTTGCGAGAACACCTCGTGTAGATGGCGCTGATTGAAGATAGGGAGCCCCATAATGAAAACCGCGGCCCCGGCCGCCATTACGGTCTCGCGTTTAAAAGCAGTTTGTGAGTTTAGGAGTGGATTTCGTGATTTTTTATTGCGCTAATCGTTATTTTTACAGGGTTTTACCCCATACTCAACTATTAATAAGCCTGTAACAAAAGTTTGCTACAGCTCCATTCGCGGTTTTACGGGATCGAGAGTAGACTCAATACGTCTATGGCTGTCATTGACCGCATGGTTTCCGACTTTGTGTTTGATTCTCGAATCATCCCCAAGGCCGATTGGCTGTGTTCTCAGGGCCGTGCTATGACTCTAGGGAATCTACTCTAGGTTTTGAGAACTATATAAGATGCACTGACAGTAGCTTCTGGGTCGCACTCCTCACAGAGGACGTCCGGTGAGATTTGGATCTTGGTGATCTCTCATTATTTGGAATTGGGATCTATTGGATCTTGGCGATCTCCCAATAGTTGACTGGAGCTAGGTGCTCAGCGTGTGTATTTTTGAGGTTAGGTTTTGAAGTTGCTGTCAGGGCGTCTTAAGGACATCGCTGTCAGCCGTTGGAGTTGACGAAGTTGTGATTATAGATTTAGTTTGTGAGAATATACCATTTTTCGTTTCGTATCTCTTGTCTACGTCTTTTCCAGAGCTATACGCATTTTCTAAAGGACCCCATTACAATATGGGAAGTAATAAATCTCACGCGAAAAAAAGAGGTTTGCACGCAATTTTTTTTTTTTTTTTTTTTTACTAAAATAAACTATATGCAAGCAAAATTAAGTCAACTACATGGTATTTTGAGCACGGCATTTTTGGTTGACACAGCAGAATGTGAATTCAAGCTGAAACGCAAAAATAGATCAAATGGACGGTGAATATATATTAGCTCAGTTATTTTAAACTTGAACGAATAGAAAAATATTTTCACAATGTATGTAATTAAGAGCGAAGAAATGAGTGAACCTATGGTTGATCGAACGTGGAAATTTTATCGTGCACCGTGTTCCGTGAGTTTTATGATCGAGTGTCGTACGTCGAAGACTTTGAAAGTGACAGTGAATCAAATCCGCAAGTGAAAGTGATTTTTGTGAACCAAAACCTAAAAGGCGAAAAGCCTACTGTGGATGGATGAAAATTGAAGAATTTCAGTCCTCGCAGTTGAGGCAGAGGAAGCAGTGGCTGGTAAAGTAATTTGGAAAAAATGTTCTTCAACTACGACCTTTGCAAGCATACATTGGGAATGCAGATCCGTCTCAAGTTAGTGAGTGCTCCACCCGAGGCCAAAACCATTCCTTTGGGTCAAAAACGAAAAAGAGGGCGGCGGCCGGCAAAAGCCAAGCGTGCATTGTTGGTACAAGATTAACACACTTCCATCACAGAAATTTTAAAAATTTGACGAGCGTGCCTGCACGATTTTTAAGGCATTTTTAGACTTTTCGCACCGTTCCTATACCGATTAAATTCGCGTGCGGGGTTTTTTCCTGAAAGAAGATTACATGATCGCCCGCAGAGGGGGGGGCAAGAGGGGGCACTTGCCGCCCCCCCCGGAATTCAAAAAAGTCAAAATTTCACGGTAAAAAATGAAAGGATAAACAAAATGCAATGTTAATCAAAGGATTAATAGTAAACAGACTTCATCATTTGTTTATTTTGTAATTTTAACTCATTTTTTGCAAGGAATATTAGAATTAAACATTTTCCTTGATATCATTTTTGTCTGCTGTCTCTTTATCCATTATATCAAACACGTCAAAATTATTACTATTATTTGATACACCTACCATGGTTTAATAAGTGTACATTATTTGGATGAAAAAAAAAGTTTTCCATTTTTCCCTGGGGGGGGGGGGTCTACTGGACCTTCCATTGAGGTTCAATAATTCCCCCCCCCCCCTTGGAAATTTTTCTGCGGGTGCCCAAGGAACATCATTATTTTCCTAGGCTTCAATTTCTGCACCGTGTAAGTATTTTATTTTTTGTTCACAACTTTTCTTTTCCGTGCAAACTATTTTTCGTTTCCTTATTTCTCTTTATATTCCGTGAATTATTACAATTTCTGTGCAATTTATTTTTGATACCGTGAGGAAGTTGATTTTTGCGTGGGTTTAGACTTTTTTTTTGCGTGCCGATAAATATCACAGCCTTAATTACAATATTTCTATTTATATATTTTTTTTTTCCAAATTTTCATTTTTTAGTCACGGGAATCTAATCTGTAACCTCTCTCAGAATTGAAACTTTCAAGGTTCATCATTGACGTGCGAAAAAAAAAAAAAAAAACACTCGGAACAGAAATGTTGACAGGTTGAAATCAACGAGCTTGTAACGGTAGTGAGGATTCGTGGGACGTTATGTTGAGACAGCACGGAGGCAGCCATGATCGAAATCTCTTATGGACGTTTTTAACACTGGCTCGGTTTGTTTGCCTCACTTTTTTAAACCTTTAAATTAAAAAAAAAAAAAAAAAAAAAAATGTGACAGATACATTTAAAATGGGTTATAAACAAAACTGCCAGTGTTTAAGAGTTGCTATCGGGACACAGAAATCGATACAACTGTTTCTTCTGGAAGGATTTGCACAGTAACAGCAACTTACACATAACACAAAAAAGCAGCAATTTTCTAACCTGGATAGTTATAATAGAATTCCAGGTCCAGATAGCCACTCTTAAGCACCCGCACTTTCGTTTAAAATCACTTTCCACAGGATTAGTTGAAATTTTCAATTTAAGATAGACATTTGACGCAAACAAAATAGAATCAGATCGCCCATGCTGCCTCGCACTTTGAGCTAGGACTTATAACATGTTTGGACCCCTCTATCGCTACAGCTCGTAGGTTGAAATGCGAAGCAACTGGAGTTGCTCATCGGGTGCGGTTCTGAAATTCATGTTGATTTCAACTCTTCACCCTCGATGGACAATGGTCCGAGATTGAAAAAAAAGAGGCAAAGTCGGAATTTAACTCCTTATGGGCCAAGCCCGAGTATTTTCGTTTTTCTTCTCAAGGCTATTTCATATTGTACCAGATAAAACCTCATTCCCGATAAAAGCGGTTATCGGTGAAAACACTTGAAAGATAAGATTTCGTTGAGCGCCTTCAACGCGCCGAGTAGGCAATTCCAGGTTCTCCGAGTACGAACAGTTAACTACCTTCCCTAAATAAATGGAAGAGTGGCGTTCTTTTGAAATAACCTGGTCGTTGAAGGGTTAAAAAACTAGGAGTCCAAAATACTCTAAAAATCAAGTTAAAAAAAAAGGCTGTTGCACACTTTTGCTGTAAGCGATTTAAGTCCATACTGGTGTAAAAACCTCCAAAAATAACGATGGCAGCACTAAAAACTTCCTAAATCCACTCCTAAACACAATAAACGCTTCTATTTGCGCGGACGTAGTGGTGGATGAGGGCAGTAATAATGAGAGAATCCCATCTAACAATACTGTTAGATGGACATTGATTGGGAAAGGATTGTGCGTAAGGATTGAACAGCCACACTGAGCGACATACCGCGAGTAGACTATTCCTCGAAATTAATCGTGAAGGTGGGGTTGCAGGTATGCTATATGGTTATGATCATCAAGCCACTGAAATCGGCTTTCTAAGAAGGAAAAAATAGTGGCCTCACTTTCGTCATCAATTTTTTTCTTAGAACGGTTTGAAAACGTGGAAAACTCCATCGCCGCGGCCGATTGTCAAAAATTCAGTAAAACCATTTTTTTTTTTTTTTTAAAGAAAATATATGTTGCTGTCAAAACCCAAACCAAAAACCAAAAAAAGAAACATCAACCTGTCACATTCGAATGTGTCCATTCAAAATGCGATGTGATCAAAGAATTTTGGACGGAAACCGATAAACTGAAGTAAATCACATGGTCATGGCCACAATCACACGGTGAACTGGTCACATGCATATACTTCGGAAAAATACCTCAGCCTCACCAGAGGTTTAATCGAATCAAAATTTTAATCAATGGAATAATTTAAGACTAAATTAGGCAACATCGCGCTCATTAAGTGTCCGCTTTGGATCTACAACATCAGGAGCTGTGGAGCGCCGACTTAACCGAGCAATGACGATGACAAATTCCGCGATTAAGTCTTAATTATGGCGCTAAGCGCTCCAATGCTTTTAATGGATAATTAGCCTTCTTTCAACGCAGGCTAGCGATGCGGGCTGCGTGGTGGGGAGTCCACGGCGCGGTGGTACCATACCATACCACCGCGACCATACCGCGGCCATAGTGCGCGGCCACGCGGTACCATGATTAATGCCGCTAAAAGCGTGGAAATGGGGGGCGGGGGGTGTCATTATTCCTACGTTAGAGTGCTCCGCGAAGTTTAGTTGGAAGCGGCAATCAGCGCACGGAGGTTTCCGGATTCGGAACCGAATTAAAATTTACCGCGGTAGGTTTCTGCGAGAGGCGCAGTGCGGTCACGTGATTTGTTCTCGCATGTCTTCCCCCCTCCCCCCTCCCACCAGATGCGCCTTCCAATGAAGTTGTATGCAAAACGCTACACGCACTCACATTCATACCATCCCATGCTCGTCTTGATTAGGTACTTTGCGGGCTGCATTCGCTTTTGATCGGTCCCTAAGTTGTAATTGGGGAATATAGATGGAGATTATGCAATCTCTCTTTGGATTAATTGACTTCAGAGTTCAACGAGACTTTGAAAGGTCAATGGATCTGTTGCGCATTTTTGATGTACAGCCGGAAACTACTGTTTCTCAAGTGTAATGTTACGAGAACGATATGGAAACAACTGAAATTCATAAAATTACAAAAAGAGAAATTATAGAATGAAAATCAGCTACAATTACACCCGAAATTTTCCAAATCTACTCACTAAATTATTATTTGAACTCCAAAGTATTGGACCTGTGCAAGCGGCCGAAGAAGGGCCAATGTGAAGTGAACGCTAAATTAGAGTAAGAGTTTGGTCCAATCTAATATTTGAGATTTGTTCTCCTTTTTTTTGCGTCGGTTTGATATGAATTTTTACGTCCAAGAAATGATTTCAGGCCAAAATTTTGCTACTTTAGAAATTGGAAATGTTAATTTTGGCAAGATATAACCACGAATTATTCAAAACGCTAAGATTTTTTTTTTTTTTTTTTTTTTTCTTTTTTTTTTCTTTTTTTTTTTTAGTATACGTCATTGATATTCGTACTATACGTATTTTGACATATTTTCTACATAAATTTCTTGGAAATATTTGCAGAGGGCTCTTGCAGGACTTGATTATTACTGTTTTTTTGTTTTTCCCCTAAAAAAGTATGCGCATACCCCCCGTACTTTTCACGGCTTAGAAGTGCATAAGACATATTGTTAACTTACCGGCAGCAAATAATACAAACATTTGGTAGGTTTCTCCCAAATGACATATTTTGCAACATGCAAGAAATTACATTAACCCTCTTTCATAAAAAAAAAAAAAAAAAAAAAAAAAAAAAAAAAAAAAAAAAAAAAAAAAAAAAAAAAAAAGCGTTGATAAATAATCAGAAACGAAGATTGTTTACTTTATCATAGAGAGGGTGAGGAAAAAGCCATGAGAAAGAAAGAAGAGGAAGAAAAAGTATTCAAACTTTCCATAGGGAATCTGAGATATTTTACTTCCGTTCTAAATTAAAATTTTCCGTAATTTTAAACTTCTTCGAAAAGTATAAAAGAGTATATTTTTCTCCGAAACAGATGCCTGTGGCATAGGCGAGCTCCCTTTATTGATTTGGTTTTCGAAGAGTTTTTTCTTCTCAGTTTTTTTTTTTCCAACGATCGAGGAACATAAAGAAAATTTGCTCCTACACTACACAGAGAAAAGGCGTTCGCAGGGGCTATTATATACAAGGGTTATAGAAAGTCAGTCTCGTTCTTTTTTCCGGCAAAGACAAAAATATAGACAGAGTAAATGTTTAATATGGATTTCCTCATAATCTCAGAATTCCATCGATGAAGAACGTTGTTGTTGATTGAGTAGTTATTTTGCAATGAGCCCGTTTTTTACCTCCTCAGCTTCTCACAAAACAATGAATGTTTTGGTTTGTTTGGTTCATTCCAGTGGCTGCTCGTGCAATTTGGCAACAATGTTTTTCCTCTATTTGAATGTGCTTGTACAAAAATCGAATGCTGGTGAAGCACTAATTCACTATCGAATCGATTGTTTTACAAAGAATCAAATGGATGGAAAACATTGTTGCTAAATTGCACTAGGCGCCACTATGGTTTACATATCAGGATAATCCTATATCTGGGATTATTTTGCATCCAAATTTCCAAATTCAAAGGAATCAAAGGAACAGTTACAATTTTTTGAATGTTTGAATGTAATGGTTTTCTTTAGAAATTTCCTCACCAAACGTTTAAAAATGATACAATACGAAAAAACAGGGCATATGTTATTATTAATTAGAGATTACTAGATAAGATGGTATTTACAGCTTTGAAAAATATTAAAAAATAAGCCATTAGCGATGGTTTTAAGTTGGGGTGAAAATTCACCCCCCCCCCTCGGTTATCAGAAGGTGTAAAACACACCTTGGTAACACAAAGGTTAAGAACTTCGCCCAACACATAGTTAAACATGAGTAATGGAGAGATTTTTGATTACACGATGCAAGTGCGTGTATGAAAAAAATTAAAATTAATATGAAAGTATCAATTTCACCCTTTACACAGACTCTAAGCTCGAAGCATAACTGTAATTAGCGCATTTAAGTTGCTGACACCACGAGAAAAATTAGCCTGGTTAACTCTCCTCTCCCCAATCCCCCACTCATCTACCACCCTTTCAGAGATAAGTGGGTTTTATTAAGGATTTTTTTTTCTTTTTTTTAATAATCCTGTGAGATCCGGCAAGCATGTGCTAACAGCTTCGCGGTCGTGGTAGAGCCAAAATAAACAATAAGCAAGCACCAAGAGGCAAAAGAGGAGTCGCCTTAAAATCATGGAAGCTTTTAATTCACGCGAGTGACTTGTCCGCATACTATCACCAGACTACCAGCAGCGCGCTCCGAAACTGAAAAGAATCTACATCCTTACTTCTATTTGAGAAAGCTGTGAATTCAAATTGAAAAGTTTCCCGAAATTCAACAGCGAACAACACTGAACTCTGAAACGACTTCCCACTCAAATTTGCCTAATGAAATTGAAGTTTCCTTTCCCGAGGAAATCGTGTGAAATCCTCTCTAGACGTTCTGGCTTGAACTATAAGAACTCGAAATTCTTGTCATTTGTCCCTTGTTTTCTCGCCGTTAATAATCATGAAAATTCATGGTAAACAAATTGGTGGATGATTTCTATGAATGACTATTCATTTCAGTGGCGTATCATAAGATATATTCCTATCTAAATTGAGACATCTATTTGTTTCCGTAGAAAAAAGTGACATAACAGACAGGAATCTCCCATGATACCTGCGTTGAGTCGCCATTGCAAATTTGCCGTTACAGCAGTTACGTGAGTTAATTACTGAATTTTAAACTTTCTCAGTGTGATTTTTGCTGGTTTTTACATCGCATTGGACCGATCAATTTGCTCGCAGCAAAAGTTTGCAAGAACCCCACAGTCTCCAATCAATTCAACCTTTGCGTGCACTGAAAAAACAGTTATCGTAAGATTTACCATAGCTTGGTTTAAATTGTTGTCAATCCAAGGAAATATGAAATTATTCGTTTTCCGTCGTTTGAGTTCAAGACGTACGTAGACATGGGCTCCCGCAGAAAAATTTCCAAGGGGGGGGGGGTAAAATTGTTGAACCTCAATGGAAGGTCTAGCAGACCGCCCCCCCCCCCCCAGGGAAAAAGGGAAAACTTTTTTTTTCATCCAAACGGTGTACACTTATTAAACCATTGTAGGTGTATCAAATAATAGTAATAGTTTTGACGTGTTTGATATAGTGAATAAAGAGACAGCAGACGAAAATGATATCAAGGAAAATGTTTAATTCTAATATTCTTTGCAAAAAATGAGTTAAAATTACAAAATAAACAGATAATGAAGTTTGTTATTTATTAATCCTTTGATTAACATTGCATTTTCTTTTATCCTTTCATTTTTTACCGTGAAATTTTGACTTTTTTGAATTCCCGGGGGGGGGGGCAAGTGCCCCCTGTTGCCTCCCACTGCGGGCGCCCATGTACGTAGATTTAACCAATACACGGAACTCAAACCATGGAAAACGTAAAATTTAAGATTTCCCTGGATTGACAACAATTTAAACCAAGTTATGGTAAATCTTACGATAGCTATTTTTTTATTGTGACTTTTACGAACCATTAGAAAGAGAAGGAGGAAACTTCAGCCCTAAATTTTATTTACAAAAAAAAAGCAAATAATAAACACAATAAGATAATATATGGTGATGAAATTACTCACTGTGTAGCGAATTAAATGTACTATCGAAAAAAATAAAAAGAGAACGTGTACATTATATGAAAACGATGTTAGAACCATCTCTGATCACATTCTATGAAAAAGTAGAAAAGCACTTCGTGAATGGGTCGAGTTAAATCAAAGTTCATACTCAGCACATACGTGCCTCTCGCGATGCCTCGCATCACCGACGTAACGTTGGGAGAGGAGGGGAGGTTGTTTAGAAATATAGTAATGGGATGGCATCCGCCATACCCAATATATTACTATATTAGGATATAAGGAGTTGACATCTGGCAACACTGTCGGTTAGTGTTGTGTTTAGACGACCGCGAGTCGCTGTAAACATCGCGCGCTGTGTTGATATGAATGGATCTGTTGCAAACTCTTGCTACAGGCTTATTAATAGTTGATTAATTGTGGGGGGGGGGGGGGGGTAAAACCCTGTAAAAATAACGATTAGCACACTAAAAAATCACGAAATCCACTCCTGAACTCACAAAATGCTTTTAAACGCGAGACCGTAATGGCGGCCGAGGCCGCTCAAATCTAATGGCAATTGTTTGCTTCTTCTTCTTCTTGTGTGGTGTTGCGAGAACACCTCGTGTAGATGGCGCTGATTGAAGATAGGGAGCCCCATAATGAAAACCGCGGCCCCGGCCGCCATTACGGTCTCGCGTTTAAAAGCAGTTTGTGAGTTTAGGAGTGGATTTCGTGATTTTTTATTGCGCTAATCGTTATTTTTACAGGGTTTTACCCCATACTCAACTATTAATAAGCCTGTAACAAAAGTTTGCTACAGCTCCATTCGCGGTTTCATACGGGATCGAGAGTAGACTCAATACGTCTATGGCTGTCATTGACCGCATGATTTCCGACTTTGTGTTTGATTCTCGAATCATCCCCAAGGCCGATTGGCTGTGTTCTCAGGGCCGTGCTATGACTCTAGGGAATCTACTCTAGGTTTTGAGAACTATATAAGATGCACTGACAGTAGCTTCTGGGTCGCACTCCTCACAGAGACGTCCGGTGAGATTTGGATCTTGGTGATCTCTCATTTATTTGGAATTGGGATCTTATTGGATCTTGGCGATCTCCCAATAGTTGACTGGAGCTAGGTGCTCAGCGTGTGTATTTTTGAGGTTAGGTTTTGAAGTTGCTGTCAGGGCGTCTTAAGGACATCGCTGTCAGCCGTTGGAGTTGACGAAGTTGTGATTATAGATTTAGTTTGTGAGAATATACCATTTTTCGTTTCGTATCTCTTGTCTACGTCTTTTCCAGAGCTATACGCATTTTCTAAAGGACCCCATTACAATATGGGAAGTAATAAATCTCACGCGAAAAAAAGAGGTTTGCACGCAATTTTTTTTTTTTTTTTTTTTTTACTAAAATAAACTATATGCAAGCAAAATTAAGTCAACTACATGGTATTTTGAGCACGGCATTTTTGGTTGACACAGCAGAATGTGAATTCAAGCTGAAACGCAAAAATAGATCAAATGGACGGTGAATATATATTAGCTCAGTTATTTTAAACTTGAACGAATAGAAAAATATTTTCACAATGTATGTAATTAAGAGCGAAGAAATGAGTGAACCTATGGTTGATCGAACGTGGAAATTTTATCGTGCACCGTGTTCCGTGAGTTTTATGATCGAGTGTCGTACGTCGAAGACTTTGAAAGTGACAGTGAATCAAATCCGCAAGTGAAAGTGATTTTTGTGAACCAAAACCTAAAAGGCGAAAAGCCTACTGTGGATGGATGAAAATTGAAGAATTTCAGTCCTCGCAGTTGAGGCAGAGGAAGCAGTGGCTGGTAAAGTAATTTGGAAAAAATGTTCTTCAACTACGACCTTTGCAAGCATACATTGGGAATGCAGATCCGTCTCAAGTTAGTGAGTGCTCCACCCGAGGCCAAAACCATTCCTTTGGGTCAAAAACGAAAAAGAGGGCGGCGGCCGGCAAAAGCCAAGCGTGCATTGTTGGTACAAGATTAACACACTTCCATCACAGAAATTTTAAAAATTTGACGAGCGTGCCTGCACGATTTTTAAGGCATTTTTAGACTTTTCGCACCGTTCCTATACCGATTAAATTCGCGTGCGGGGTTTTTTCCTGAAAGAAGATTACATGATCGCCCGCAGAGGGGGGGGGGGCAAGAGGGGGCACTTGCCGCCCCCCCCCGGAATTCAAAAAAGTCAAAATTTCACGGTAAAAAATGAAAGGATAAAAGAAAATGCAATGTTAATCAAAGGATTAATAGTAAACAGACTTCATCATTTGTTTATTTTGTAATTTTAACTCATTTTTTGCAAGGAATATTAGAATTAAACATTTTCCTTGATATCATTTTTGTCTGCTGTCTCTTTATCCATTATATCAAACACGTCAAAATTATTACTATTATTTGATACACCTACCATGGTTTAATAAGTGTACATTATTTGGATGAAAAAAAAAAGTTTTCCATTTTTCCCTGGGGGGGGGGGGGTCTACTGGACCTTCCATTGAGGTTCAATAATTCCCCCCCCCCCCCTTGGAAATTTTTCTGCGGGTGCCCAAGGAACATCATTATTTTCCTAGGCTTAAATTTTCTGCACCGTGTAAGTATTTTTTTTTTTGTTCACAACTTTTCTTTTCCGTGCAAACTATTTTTCGTTTCGTTATTTCTCTTTATATTCCGTGAATTATTACAATTTCTGTGCAATTTATTTTTGATACCGTGAGGAAGTTGATTTTTGCGTGGGTTTAGACTTTTTTTTTTTGCGTGCCGATAAATATCACAGCCTTAATTACAATATTTCTATTTATATATTTTTTTTTCCAAATTTTCATTTTTTAGTCACGGGAATCTAATCTGTAACCTCTCTCAGAATTGAAACTTTCAAGGTTCATCATTGACGTGCGAAAAAAAAAAAAAACACTCGGAACAGAAATGTTGACAGGTTGAAATCAACGAGCTTGTAACGGTAGTGAGGATTCGTGGGACGTTATGTTGAGACAGCACGGAGGCAGCCATGATCGAAATCTCTTATGGACGTTTTTAACACTGGCTCGGTTTGTTTGCCTCACTTTTTTAAACCTTTAAATTAAAAAAAAAAAAAAAAAAAAAAATGTGACAGATACATTTAAAATGGGTTATAAACAAAACTGCCAGTGTTTAAGAGTTGCTATCGGGACACAGAAATCGATACAACTGTTTCTTCTGGAAGGATTTGCACAGTAACAGCAACTTACACATAACACAAAAAAGCAGCAATTTTCTAACCTGGATAGTTATAATAGAATTCCAGGTCCAGATAGCCACTCTTAAGCACCCGCACTTTCGTTTAAAATCACTTTCCACAGGATTAGTTGAAATTTTCAATTTAAGATAGACATTTGACGCAAACAAAATAGAATCAGATCGCCCATGCTGCCTCGCACTTTGAGCTAGGACTTATAACATGTTTGGACCCCTCTATCGCTACAGCTCGTAGGTTGAAATGCGAAGCAACTGGAGTTGCTCATCGGGTGCGGTTCTGAAATTCATGTTGATTTCAACTCTTCACCCTCGATGGACAATGGTCCGAGATTGAAAAAAAAGAGGCAAAGTCGGAATTTAACTCCTTATGGGCCAAGCCCGAGTATTTTCGTTTTTCTTCTCAAGGCTATTTCATATTGTACCAGATAAAACCTCATTCCCGATAAAAGCGGTTATCGGTGAAAACACTTGAAAGATAAGATTTCGTTGAGCGCCTTCAACGCGCCGAGTAGGCAATTCCAGGTTCTCCGAGTACGAACAGTTAACTACCTTCCCTAAATAAATGGAAGAGTGGCGTTCTTTTGAAATAACCTGGTCGTTGAAGGGTTAAAAAACTAGGAGTCCAAAATACTCTAAAAATCAAGTTAAAAAAAAAGGCTGTTGCACACTTTTGCTGTAAGCGATTTAAGTCCATACTGGTGTAAAAACCTCCAAAAATAACGATGGCAGCACTAAAAACTTCCTAAATCCACTCCTAAACACAATAAACGCTTCTATTTGCGCGGACGTAGTGGTGGATGAGGGCAGTAATAATGAGAGAATCCCATCTAACAATACTGTTAGATGGACATTGATTGGGAAAGGATTGTGCGTAAGGATTGAACAGCCACACTGAGCGACATACCGCGAGTAGACTATTCCTCGAAATTAATCGTGAAGGTGGGGTTGCAGGTATGCTATATGGTTATGATCATCAAGCCACTGAAATCGGCTTTCTAAGAAGGAAAAAATAGTGGCCTCACTTTCGTCATCAATTTTTTTCTTAGAACGGTTTGAAAACGTGGAAAACTCCATCGCCGCGGCCGATTGTCAAAAATTCAGTAAAACCATTTTTTTTTTTTTTAAAGAAAATATATGTTGCTGTCAAAACCCAAACCAAAAACCAAAAAAAGAAACATCAACCTGTCACATTCGAATGTGTCCATTCAAAATGCGATGTGATCAAAGAATTTTGGACGGAAACCGATAAACTGAAGTAAATCACATGGTCATGGCCACAATCACACGGTGAACTGGTCACATGCATATACTTCGGAAAAATACCTCAGCCTCACCAGAGGTTTAATCGAATCAAAATTTTAATCAATGGAATAATTTAAGACTAAATTAGGCAACATCGCGCTCATTAAGTGTCCGCTTTGGATCTACAACATCAGGAGCTGTGGAGCGCCGACTTAACCGAGCAATGACGATGACAAATTCCGCGATTAAGTCTTAATTATGGCGCTAAGCGCTCCAATGCTTTTAATGGATAATTAGCCTTCTTTCAACGCAGGCTAGCGATGCGGGCTGCGTGGTGGGGAGTCCACGGCGCGGTGGTACCATACCATACCACCGCGACCATACCGCGGCCATAGTGCGCGGCCACGCGGTACCATGATTAATGCCGCTAAAAGCGTGGAAATGGGGGGCGGGGGGTGTCATTATTCCTACGTTAGAGTGCTCCGCGAAGTTTAGTTGGAAGCGGCAATCAGCGCACGGAGGTTTCCGGATTCGGAACCGAATTAAAATTTACCGCGGTAGGTTTCTGCGAGAGGCGCAGTGCGGTCACGTGATTTGTTCTCGCATGTCTTCCCCCCTCCCCCTCCCACCAGATGCGCCTTCCAATGAAGTTGTATGCAAAACGCTACACGCACTCACATTCATACCATCCCATGCTCGTCTTGATTAGGTACTTTGCGGGCTGCATTCGCTTTTGATCGGTCCCTAAGTTGTAATTGGGGAATATAGATGGAGATTATGCAATCTCTCTTTGGATTAATTGACTTCAGAGTTCAACGAGACTTTGAAAGGTCAATGGATCTGTTGCGCATTTTTGATGTACAGCCGGAAACTACTGTTTCTCAAGTGTAATGTTACGAGAACGATATGGAAACAACTGAAATTCATAAAATTACAAAAAGAGAAATTATAGAATGAAAATCAGCTACAATTACACCCGAAATTTTCCAAATCTACTCACTAAATTATTATTTGAACTCCAAAGTATTGGACCTGTGCAAGCGGCCGAAGAAGGGCCAATGTGAAGTGAACGCTAAATTAGAGTAAGAGTTTGGTCCAATCTAATATTTGAGATTTGTTCTCCTTTTTTTTGCGTCGGTTTGATATGAATTTTTACGTCCAAGAAATGATTTCAGGCCAAAATTTTGCTACTTTAGAAATTGGAAATGTTAATTTTGGCAAGATATAACCACGAATTATTCAAAACGCTAAGATTTTTTTTTTTTTTTTTTTTTTTCTTTTTTTTTTCTTTTTTTTTTAGTATACGTCATTGATATTCGTACTATACGTATTTGACATATTTTCTACATAAATTTCTTGGAAATATTTGCAGAGGGCTCTTGCAGGACTTGATTATTACTGTTTTTTGTTTTTCCCCCTAAAAAAGTATGCGCATACCCCCCGTACTTTTCACGGCTTAGAAGTGCATAAGACATATTGTTAACTTACCGGCAGCAAATAATACAAACATTTGGTAGGTTTCTCCCAAATGACATATTTTGCAACATGCAAGAAATTACATTAACCCTCTTTCATAAAAAAAAAAAAAAAAAAAAAAAAAAAAAAAAAAAAAAAAAAAAAAAAAAAAAAAAAAAAAAAAGCGTTGATAAATAATCAGAAACGAAGATTGTTTACTTTATCATAGAGAGGGTGAGGAAAAAGCCATGAGAAAGAAAGAAGAGGAAGAAAAAGTATTCAAACTTTCCATAGGGAATCTGAGATATTTTACTTCCGTTCTAAATTAAAATTTTCCGTAATTTTAAACTTCTTCGAAAAGTATAAAAGAGTATATTTTTCTCCGAAACAGATGCCTGTGGCATAGGCGAGCTCCCTTTATTGATTTGGTTTTCGAAGAGTTTTTTTCTTCTCAGTTTTTTTTTTTCCAACGATCGAGGAACATAAAGAAAATTTGCTCCCTACACTACACAGAGAAAAGGCGTTCGCAGGGGCTATTATATACAAGGGTTATAGAAAGTCAGTCTCGTTCTTTTTTCCGGCAAAGACAAAAATATAGACAGAGTAAATGTTTAATATGGATTTCCTCATAATCTCAGAATTCCATCGATGAAGAACGTTGTTGTTGATTGAGTAGTTATTTTGCAATGAGCCCGTTTTTTACCTCCTCAGCTTCTCACAAAACAATGAATGCTTTTGGTTTGTTTGGTTCATTCCAGTGGCTGCTCGTGCAATTTGGCAACAATGTTTTTCCTCTATTTGAATGTGCTTGTACAAAAATCGAATGCTGGTGAAGCACTAATTCACTATCGAATCGATTGTTTTACAAAGAATCAAATGGATGGAAAACATTGTTGCTAAATTGCACTAGGCGCCACTATGGTTTACATATCAGGATAATCCTATATCTGGGATTATTTTGCATCCAAATTTCCAAATTCAAAGGAATCAAAGGAACAGTTACAATTTTTTGAATGTTTGAATGTAATGGTTTTCTTTAGAAATTTCCTCACCAAACGTTTAAAAATGATACAATACGAAAAAACAGGGCATATGTTATTATTAATTAGAGATTACTAGATAAGATGGTATTTACAGCTTTGAAAAATATTAAAAAATAAGCCATTAGCGATGGTTTTAAGTTGGGGTGAAAATTCACCCCCCCCCCCTCGGTTATCAGAAGGTGTAAAACACACCTTGGTAACACAAAGGTTAAGAACTTCGCCCAACACATAGTTAAACATGAGTAATGGAGAGATTTTTGATTACACGATGCAAGTGCGTGTATGAAAAAAATTAAAATTAATATGAAAGTATCAATTTCACCCTTTACACAGACTCTAAGCTCGAAGCATAACTGTAATTAGCGCATTTAAGTTGCTGACACCACGAGAAAAATTAGCCTGGTTAACTCTCCTCTCCCCAATCCCCCACTCATCTACCACCCTTTCAGAGATAAGTGGGTTTTATTAAGGATTTTTTTTTCTTTTTTTTAATAATCCTGTGAGATCCGGCAAGCATGTGCTAACAGCTTCGCGGTCGTGGTAGAGCCAAAATAAACAATAAGCAAGCACCAAGAGGCAAAAGAGGAGTCGCCTTAAAATCATGGAAGCTTTTAATTCACGCGAGTGACTTGTCCGCATACTATCACCAGACTACCAGCAGCGCGCTCCGAAACTGAAAAGAATCTACATCCTTACTTCTATTTGAGAAAGCTGTGAATTCAAATTGAAAAGTTTCCCGAAATTCAACAGCGAACAACACTGAACTCTGAAACGACTTCCCACTCAAATTTGCCTAATGAAATTGAAGTTTCCTTTCCCGAGGAAATCGTGTGAAATCCTCTCTAGACGTTCTGGCTTGAACTATAAGAACTCGAAATTCTTGTCATTTGTCCCTTGTTTTCTCGCCGTTAATAATCATGAAAAATTCATGGTAAACAAATTGGTGGATGATTTCTATGAATGACTATTCATTTCAGTGGCGTAGCGTGCAGTTTGGCAACATTGCAGTTCGTCCATTTAAACTCCATGAAAAAATTGAACTGTTGAGTGTTCGGTGAACACCTTCGCATTCGACCTTTTATGTGGGTTTAAATGGACACAATAAAACGTTGCCAAAGTGCACGCTACGCCACCGATTCATTTTTGGTTGTCCTTTGGTTGAAACTCTGGTTCAATGTAATTTCCCCGTTAGCGAACATTTGAACGGAAATTTAGGTTATTAAATCAAACAGTTATTGCAAACTTTTTGCGATTATGCATTCTACGTCCTCGAAAGTGCTTTATTATGCCTGATTTCTTGACTAAAGCTGCCGAAACCAATAAGATATTACAGATTGAATGTTGCATTTGTAGGTTAGAATCGCCCAAAATCCCTCCGACTCCACAACAACAGCAATAATATTTGGGTGATTCCAACCTCAAAATGCATCGTTCAATCAATAATATCTTGTCGATTTCGGCACGTATAGCCGTGGAATCAGGCATAATTAAGCATTTTCGAGGACGTAGAATTCAGAATCGCAAAAAGGTCGTTGTTTGATTTAGTAGGTATTCGATAATTTGCGTACGGGGGAAAATGCATTGAATCAGAATTTGTTTGGGACCAGAGGCCCTTGGACGGCAATCGATACGATATATCGCTCTACTAAAACAGTCTATTACCTATTATGGAAAAGAATCAATCTTTTAGCCGGTGGTCGAATTGGCATCTCTAAATAATCGATACTTTTACAAGGGTCCCGGCAGGAGGTAAACGATATTCGATTGTCAACGTCGAGCCTCTTTCTGTTTGTGAGAGACAAAGTACTGCCAGAAGTCCAAGCTCCTTTGTTTTACTTTCGTGGGAGTTTCAGCATCTGTGTGGACGCTGCGGGGAGGGCTTTGATTATTTATATACCTTCCAGCCGTTAAAAGCTCGAAATGAAGAAGTAGTAATCTTCCGATTGCAACCTTCTAAATTGAGATAGAGTCAAGACCAGCAAAACATTTGTTCGTTTGACGTAACGATTCCCAGAATTAATCTCCTAAAGTTCAGCTTTAATTCGCACGCCCGCCTTACCCAACGAGCCACCCTGGTTGAATGCATCGTTTAGGTGATGCACAGTAGTCTGAGATCGAAAGTTAAGGTGGCAAAATAGGGAGAAAAAAAGTCATCAAAAATCGTCGTTTTTGACCTTTTAAGCTTTAATTAAGACTTTCCAATGTCATTTCTAGGTTTAAATTACTTACTTTGTTAACAGTGTTCTCTGTGATTAAAATTGGTCTTGAAAGTTTAAAGGTGAGAAATCGATGAGGAATATACTTTCTGTTTTTGGCCACTTTTTGACGATCTTAGACCACAGTGCGTTGATCGCAGACCGATATTTTTGAGACAGTAGGTACGTAAATGGGGCTCTTGCAAACTTTTGCTGTGAGCTAATGAAAAGTCCAATCCATTCCTGGTGTCAAAACCAGCGAAAGTCACAAAAATTTCACTAAGGTAAGTGACCCAAAGGGCAAAGGTGGCCATACCTATGCTTGGGGCCAATATGCACGTATAAGTCATGAGAAAAAAAAAAGAAAAAAAACTAAATATGTCAATTAACTATTCAGACAGTTGGCTATCATATGTTAATTTCATTTTTTTTAAAATTTGCTTGTTTTTGAGGGTTTTTTTGCGTTTGAAAATAAGTAGAGTTTTGACATCGCGCAAAACATTCACCTAAGGTGGCCACCCCTAATATTTTTGATCCACCTAAAGGTGGACACCCCCTTTCGAATTTTATTAGTACGTATTCAAATGCTATTTTATCGTTCAAAAATGGATTCTAGACCATACTAACACCAAAAATTATAATGATTATGATGAATTGAAAGTCAAAGGTGGAATCAATTTAAGGGCTTAGCTTTTACGATTGTGAACTTCCGTAAAAATTAGCGGAAGACCTGCGAAAATGGACATTGCACTGTTCCGCGCCAACTGAATCGACCGATGCTTTTGATTTTTGGAGTGGAGGAAGCAATAGCATCCTGCTACCCAGCACTGACGCCATCTATCGTCAATTCGCGTGTAATTAACTGAAATAAGCTGGGGGCCACCTTTGGGTCACCGACCTTATGAAAGTCTAAAATTCAGTAATAAACTCACATAATTGCTTTAGCAGCAAGTTCGTAATGGCGGTTCAACGCAGGTATCATGGAAGATTCCTGTCCATTATGTCACTTTCTCTACGGAAACACGGAGCTATGGCTCAATTTAGATTGGAATCAATCTCCCATGATAACAGCAATTTTTGTCCCCCTTTTTGACTCGTCTTATAGGCATCTATAGTGAATTTCGGGGATAAAAATTGGAAATGCACTTAAAATATTCGTCAAATGTAATTTCCAGGGTACTTCACGGCACTACTCAAAGGTTCACGAGGTCCTGAGCCAAGACCAATATTTTTAACTGATAGTTCTACAAAAAAAAAATACTCAAACCCAAAAAATGAACCTTTCATTTAAATTTGAAAGTATCAAACACAAAAACGAGCGGATTAGGCATAAAGTTCGTCGAATGTAATTTCAAGGGGTTTTTTTGAGGCAGGCTTCCAAAAACTCCGGGATATCTAGTCACACATGGATTTTTTTTCTTAAAGTACAACTAGAACAGTACGAGTAAATAAAATTTGAACTTTTTTTGTTGATTTTAAAGTGCTTGAAAAAAATCGCCAAATCAGCAAAAAACACGAAAATACGAAAATCGCAATTACGCGTAAGGCAGAAAACACGATGAACCACCCCAAATATTGTTCGAATGAGCTCAACTTTTGCAGGGGGTGGCCAGTTTCATTAAAGGCACATTGATTAAGACCGTTGAAAAAGAAATTTTCGAAACTTTCGTTGTTTCGGGACATCTTAGAACCGCCACGCCAAGCACTTCACGTGCGTTTGAGGCTCGTAGCGCGTAATCAGTCAACTACGCGAGCCATAAAAATAGCGATAAAAGCCTAACGCTTGAGAATTATCAAAAACGGTTAAAATTTTGGCCCTCTAGAACATAAACTCGCTATTTGCAGCTAGGATTGGTATGTCAAATTCCATTTTTCCATTAATCCGTACCTAACCCCCTTTAGGCCCTTTGTGCGCCCCCCTAAATTTAATTTTTTTTCAAAATCCTTGAAATGGGTGCAGTGTTTTGAGTCGACATAGAACGTTTTTAGTGGCTGGAAGGCTCAATTCGAATAATTCTGAAAAATAAGCAACACCCTGGGGTAGGGTGTCTCTTATTTTTGAAATTTTCGAAAAGTTAACCTCCAGTTCTCTCAAACCGTGCTATGAGGCATAAAAATCAAGAATATTTGTCGAAAAAAAAAATTAAAATTTTTTTAGAGGTCTCTCAAGCGGCATAAAGGGCGTAAGTCCAAAATTTGCAACTACAGCTATAGTATAGTCGATTCCTTATGGAAAATGCAATAATGCTGCCCTTTTGGGCGAAAATTTCGTCCGTTTGACCGTATCTTGAAGCGTTTAGCGGAAAAATGCCAATTAGAGAGGGCGCAATTGCAAGTTTGCGCGCGCGAGGAGCTTAGCGGCGGCGCGCGGCCGGGTCAGCACGTTGAACGATCGTCGCGTGCGCAGTTGGTAGGCAGATTGATAATGGATATTCTCTACATACGTGCAAAGGCGTATTGTGCGCTCTTTCTCACCTTATTTAGAAAATATGTGTGTCAAATTATTAACTGGATACAATGGACAAAGAAACAGAAAAATGCAATTTTAGTGGTAATCGTTGCCTTGTTCTGTATTTCAAAATGAACAAATAAATAAATTAATACAGTCGTCAAAAAAACATAAAATCTCTTGAAATAAAACGACTAAGGTAAACGCCCCAGTGGCCGACACCCCTGAAATGTACCAGTACCAGACACCCGCTTTTCACTATCTGAAAAATATTAGTTTAGCGGCAATTTTGGTGTTTTGCGTATTGATTTCGAATGTTTCACAGTTGAGGTCTCAGAAAAAACCACACAAAACACCAGTATTTCCACCAAACTAGTACTTTTTACAGTGTGAAAAATGGGTGTCGGGTACTACTGCAAGTCGGCTACCGGGGGGTTCACCTTAGAATAAACTAAATTGTCGCACAACTAAAAGATTTGAAAAAAGAAATTTTAGTATTATAATTTTTCAAGTCATGGACGGAAATTTTTCGGCACCGTTTCCCTACATTTTTAGTGAAATGGGTTGCTACTTTCCAGTAAATCCTGAAAATCTTCTTCTTTGGCCGTTACTTTTTACTTTCTCGCTCTAATGAAATTAGAAAAATTGAGAAAGTATTGCAACGGACGCCACAGACATTTTATACATTTACCTCAAACTACATATTTAAGAAATACTAAAATGTCATGGATAAATGTTCTTTAGGATAGTATTAGGCATGATGAGAGCCAATTATTTCATAATTATCATGATTGACTTACAAGGGGAGGCTCAGAAGTCGCCGCCTCCGATTTTGAAAACAATTGCACGAAAATGTAGCTAAAGTAAAACTATTAGACCCGTGTTTCTCACTTGTTGCCAATGTGCCTTCCTAAAGCGTCAGGAATTTTTTGAAAGTTGTCGAAATACACATAAATATTCGGAACGCTCTCCGCTCGGGTCTTTCCATGAATTTCGGCAACTTTCAAAAAATTCCTGACGCTTTAAGAAAGCCCATTGGCAAAAAGTGAGAAACACGGGTCTAATAGTTAGCTACATTTTCGTGCAATGGTTTTAAAAATCGGAGGCGGCGATTTCTGAGCCTCCCCTTGTTAGTCGCAGCGGGCCAAGTATCCAAACAAAATGCATCAAAAATCTCTGCGCCACTGCAACACTTTCTCAATTTTTCTAATTTCATTAGAGCGAGAAAGTAAAAAGTAACGGCCAAAGAAGAAGATTTTCAGGATTTACTGGAAAGTAGCAACCCATTTCACTAAAAATGTAGGGAAACGGTGCCGAAAAATTTCAGTTCATGACTTGAAAAAATTATAATACTAAAATTTCTTTTTTCAAATCTTTTTAGTTGAGCGACACTTTAGTTTATTCTAAGGTGAACCCCCCGGTAGCCGACTTGCAGTAGTACCCGACACCCATTTTTCACACTGTAAAAAGTACTAGTTTGGTGGAAATACTGGTGTTTTGTGTGGTTTTTTCTGAGACCTCAACTGTGAAACATTCGAAATCAATACGCAAAACACCAAAATTGCCGCTAAACTAATATTTTTCACATAGTGAAAAGCGGGTGTTACTTAGTCGTTTTATTTCAAGAGATTTATGTTTTTTTGACGACTGTATTAATTTATTTATTTGTTCATTTTGAAATACAGAACAAGGCAACGATTACCACTAAAATTGCATTTTTCTGTTTCTGTGTCCATTGTATCCAGTTAATAATTTGACACACATATTTTCTAAATAAGGTGAGAAAGAGCGCACAATACGCCTTTGTACGTATGTAGAGAATATCCATTATCAATCTGCCTACCAACTGCGCACGCGACGATCGTTCAACGTGCTGACCCGGCCGCGCGCCGCCGCTAAGCTCCTCGCGCGCGCAAACTTGCAATTGCGCCCTCTCTAATTGACATTTTTCCGCTAAACGCTTCAAGATACGGTCAAACGGACGAAATTTTCGCCCAAAAGGGCAGCATTATTGCATTTTCCATAAGGAATCGACTATACTATAGCTGTAGTTGCAAATTTTGGACTTACGCCCTTTATGCCGCTTGAGAGACCTCTAAAAAAATTTTAATTTTTTTTTTCGACAAATATTCTTGATTTTTATGCCTCATAGCACGGTTTGAGAGAACTGGAGGTTAACTTTTCGAAAATTTCAAAAATAAGAGACACCCTACCCTGGGGCTCCCTAGAAAATATGTGGGGGTCTGCCCCCAGATTGAGGTTGATTTGAGAAAGTGCTCGTGGGGTACGTATTCTCTACAGTTTAGTATCGTGACGTCATCATCACGAAACAGGTCTATCTAATCCACCCAAATCCGTACAGAGCCACACAGATCCACATCAAAAGTATTTTGATTTGTATGGCTTTGTGTAGAAGTTGATTTATATGGACCTTTAATAAATCTATATGTACAGTCGAGGAATTGAAGAATGTCAGACGCCGCCTCAGATTTGAGCTCAGGTAGGCAACCCACATTACTTAAGTTCACTTTGACGTGTATTGCTGGTTGCCTACTTGAACTAAAATCTGAAGCGTCGCCTTACATTTTTAATTCATCGACTGTACATTTATGTAGATCCACTCCGATCCGTATATTATTAATCCGCTCATAGATTCATATAAATCCGTATGGATCCGTATATGGACCATTTTAACCAGAGTAGATATTATATTTCAAGTAGAATATTAATGTAGCTCTCGAAAATTAGTTTGCTGCAAAAGCGAAAAGCCCTCTTAACTTTTTCCGTTATATAAATATGCATCATAAAAATGGGATATAATAACAACCCCGACACTTGCAGCGTTACAACTCCCTCATGATGGGTAATTAATTTTTATGACGCTGGCTTGGAGCTCTACCAATTAGCTACAATTTATATTCTCGTTTCTACACAAACTGTTAAAACTTTTCTCTCCCCCCTTTTTAAAATGTAAACTTTACACACTCGCCCGTTTAACGCCTTAATCAGTCTTCTTTTCTCTCAGTGGACGTAGAAAAACGTTGAGGAAAAGACATATGTCTCATTGCCTCGCTGTTCTGCAATGGAATCCCTTTGCACTAGAGGCTAGAGAAAAATAAGTTTCAATATATTACTCAGAAACCCATTAAAAAGAAGATGGAACTCACAGAAAGGCAACTGTAGCGTTCGCAGTTGTTGTCGTTGTTCTTTTTTGTTTTATTCTTTTTTTGTACGTTTCTGTGGGAAATATGCATTGATAGGTACAATGCCTTTCAAAAGAAAGTCTCTGAGAGTCCTCTTATCGACATTGTTTTAGATGAGCTTTCTTTTATTTGCAATACTACTTTTAGATTTTTGAGGCATAATGCCCACAAGTGGCAACGCTGCGAGACTCTGAAATACCTGAAAACTGTAAAATTTCTCAAATGGAGCTCTTGCAAGGTTTTGCTGTAGGCAAATGGAGTATCGATTCTGATGTAAAACGCTGCGAAATTAACGATATGAGACCATGAAAAAAGTCTAAAGCTCACTCCTCGTAGAGAAAACTTAACTTGTCAAAATTTCGGGTGACCATCCTTGCATGCATGCACCAACCTCGGATTCGGACCCCAAACAAAAGAACATAACCTACGAATTTGAACAATGAGATTAATGAATTTGCTTTCAAAAAATAAACTTGAAGGAATTAAAGGTCCATTTATGCACATTTTGTCACTAGGAGGACGGTGATAACTACAGAAAAGTTCAACGTTGCGTAGTAAATGAGGAAGACGACAATTAATTTCATGTCCTGTTCTTTTGTTTGGGGTCTGAATCGAAGTTGGTGCAAACATGCTAGGGTGGTCACCCGAAATTTCAAGTTAACTTTTCTCTACGAGGAGTGAGTTTTAGACTTTTTTAATGGTCTCATAGTTATTTTCGCAGCATTTTACATTGGAATTGATACTCCATTTGCCTACAGCAAAACCTTGCAAGAGCTCCATCGGTCGAGAAATAAAATAATGAAAATGTTTATAATGAAAATGTCTATCAGGATACTTTCTTTTGAAAGCCATAGTACTATCGACGATTTAAAAATTGTCGCGAGATTTTCACACATATTCAGTTATGGGTGTGAGTGTGGGACTGATCTGCAATGGATTCCCGCCCCACCCGCATTGGCCTCTCACCTGCAAGGTGTGAATTGTATGAAGAGTGGCCGAACCTGAACCTTGAAGGCAAAACTTAGCTCATGGAAATTTTGCGACGATCTTTAATTCATTGATAGTACATGAAATAGCACAAATCGCCTCTGATCTTCGGTGGCACGGAGTCAAAAAAAAAAAAAAAATTGAGACGGATTTGTGTTGGTTGCTCCTGTAGTTTTGCAAACATTGCTTTCTCTTCAATTTTTGATTCTCTGTGAAACAATCGATTCCATGCGGTGAATCAGTGTTTTGCTAAAAATTGATTTCCCGGGCGCGTGGATTCAAATGGATAAAAAACATGATTTCCATGTCACGTACGCAAGCCACTGCCGCCAGTGGCGTACCTTGAAATTTGGCAACGTTGGATTGTGTCCATTTAAACCTGTGCAAAAGATCGAATGCGAAGGTGTTCGCCGAATACCCTATCATTCGATCTTTTTCATGGGTTGCAAAATAGGATGCTACGCCACTGACTGCCGCACTATGGTCTGAGACCCAAAAAAAGTGGCAAAAAAATCAGTGAAAAAAAGTCATCAAATATCATCGTTTTTGACCTTTCAAGCTTCAATTAAAACTATAGACTGTTTTGGTACAGCGATATATCATATCGATTGACGTTCGAGGGCCTCTGGTTCAATGTAATTTCCCCATAAGCGAACTTTTGAACGGAAATTTCGGGTATTAAATCAATCAATTAATGCAACCTTTTTGCGATTATGAATTCTACGTCCTTGAAAATGCTTAATTATGCCTGATTCCTTGACTAAAACTGCCGAAATCAAAGATATTACAGATTAAACGTTGCGTTTGTATAGGTAAAATCGCCCGAAATCCCGCCAATTCCACAACAACAACAACAATAACATTTGGGTGATTCCAACCTCCAAACGCATCGTTGAATCTGTAATATCTTGTTGATTTCGGCAGTTTTAGCGGTGGGACCAGACAAAATTAAGCATTTTCGAGAACGTAGAATTCATAATCGCAAAAAGGTTGCATCAATTGTTTGATTTAAGTAATAGTCTAAATTTCCGTTCAAAAATCCGCTTTTGGGGAAAATACATTGAATCAGAGTTTGTATGGAGCCAGAAGACCTCGGACGGCAATCGATGTACAATATATCACTCTACTGAAACAGTCTATTCTTGTAACATTTCTTGGTTTGAATTACTTTTTGAAAGTGCTCTGTGTGACTAAAACTTTTACTGAAAGAAATTGGTAAGAGATTTAGATTATCGTGTTTTGCCACTTTTGGACGATCTCAGAGCATAGTGAGAGCGCCGGTGATTTAAGGGTTTGAAAACCAGAGAAAACATCTCGAGGAAAAGGAATAACATATGAATGGGGCTCTTGCGAACTTTTGCTGTGGGCAAATGAATAGTCCAATCTTATGTAAAAATCAGCGAAAATCACGAAAATTGCACTAAGGAAGTCTAACATTCAGTAATAAACTCACATAACTGTCAAAACGTCAAGTTCGTAATGGCGGTTCAAAGCAGGTATCATGGGAGATTCATGTCTATTATGTCACTTTCTCTACAGAAACACATAGATATATCTCAATTTAGAAAGGAATCTTCCATGATACCTGCGTCTCTCCGCCATGAAGCCCGATTCTGAGAGTGAATTTCGTGATTTTTTACTGTACCTACTCATCGTCATTCTTACTGGTTCTATGCAAAAATCAACTCTTCAATCTCTTTTAGCAAAAAATTGCAAGAGCCCCATTGCGGTGGCAAAAAAGGAGTTATGGATAAGCGAAGGTCATTAATTTTTTTGCGGCGGCCCTCTCAGCAGCTTCGAAATAGCTCCATTTACTCAAATCTTCCCAAAACCTATATCTTCCTTTCATTTTTTTTAAAAAAATTTTATTTATTTTTCTCTGCTTTATTCATTTATTTATCTATTTTAGTGGTAGTAGAATAAAGTTATATTTTAGATGTGCCGTAGCGACCTCTGCTTTATATTTACTGCAGCTACTGACAAATTGACAACTTATTGACTACTTTATTGACAAATTTTATAAATCAAAATTGGATGCTTATTTGCTTTAACTTACAAATGAAAGTGTGACACGTCTCACGGAAAAAAAAGATTGGTGAAAATAACCATACGGATACCTGATTTTGGCACCTGCTAGATGTTATGGTAATGTTAACCAGAAGTATACTATGTTTTGACTAGGTACTAGGCTATGTTAGTGATTGCATGTCGAATTTACTCAAAGTATCGGTAAATATGCCATACTTAGCTGGTCAAGTTTACCATAACATCTAGCAGGTGCCAAAATCAGGTATCCGTATGGTTATTTTCACCGTAGTTTTTTTTTCCGTGCTGTAGCCAAGCAATGTGGCAGTTGCACGGTTCTGAAATGTTGTGTTTTTTATAAAGAAAATGATGGAACTTGATGAGTTGAGAACAACGGTGCCTTTGGTTTTTTTTCATGAGTGTCCCAGTTTTGGAGATATACGCGTGTAAAGTTGTAAAAAATCGTGTGTGGAGTGACGTCATAAAGCGTCATAACGATGTATTTTTGGGCCGAAATCTCATATCCGGAACATTGAGACTTAAATAGAAACGGTTTCTATTTAATTTAAATTAATTTAAATTAAAATTGATCGATCGATTTAATTTAAATTGGGTTCAAATTATTTAATGCACCTTTGTTCTCAGCTCATCAAGTACTTGCATTTTCTTCATAAAAAACAATACATTTCAAACCCTTACAACTGCCGCATCTATAGGCAGTACAGATCATGTTAAATTCCATTTATTTGTATTGTTTTTTTAAGATCTTTTTTTTTAGTTAAGTCGTTTATTTCTCGTGCATTCGCACTTTAATGCCCTTTATTACGCTCGCGTTGATTTCAACAACATATTGTTTTGTTGAAAAGTTTAACTAGAAGGGTTTTGCCCACTATGTCCCACATGAGGGACGAAAAAAATAAAGTCTTATGAAAATTCTAAAAGAAATTAACTAGCTATAGCACATGAAATCGTACGAGGAAAGTTCGTTCAATTTAATTAATGGGTCTTATATATTACCGCGACAACGTTTTCATGGGTTGTGCGCAAAAGGTTAGTTGTGACTAGGGATGCGAACCTGAATCGGAACCGGAACCTAGAACCGGTAGAACCGAAATTATTCCAGGAACCGGAATCGGAACCTAGAACCGAAATTCATCCTGTCAAGGAACCGGAACCGGAACCTGGAACCGAAATTCATCTGATTAAAAAACCGGAACCGGAACCGGAACCCCAGGTAAGGTTCCAAGAACCGAAAGTGTACAGCGGTTCCATTTCGGTTCTTATCAGCTGAGATTTTTTTCTCTCCTTCTCTATTCCTAACTTTTGCTGTACTATTTTGGAGTGACGCTTCGTTTCCATAGACCCGCGAATAAACCGCAAACTTCTTTTGAAGCAAAATCTTCAGTTCTGGAAAATGGCGGGTCGAAGAAAAGAAAATAATATAAGAAAATTCTATGAATATGATGAATTGAACGATACATCAACGTGTATATTGTGCAAAGCAAAAATAAAAGGAAATCACGCGACAAATCTTTCAAAGCATGTAAAAACGAAGCACCCAAATCAATTCAAAGAATTTGAGAAAGAAAATAACCTCAAACGCAAAAAAGAACTGGATGAAGAAGCGACATCATCTAAAAAACAAAAAGGGCAAGTTCAAACAACTTTAAAAAAATCTATGTTCAGAGAACTCATCATTAAAATGGATTTAAATAGTCTTCAAGATGCATGTGTAGATTTAATTATGAACGGCCGTACTTTAAATCTCATGGATGACCCCGCCTTTCATCGAATAATTGATCCTATATTACAAGGCCTGAATACGAATGCGCGCATCAACAGAGAGAACGTGAGGCAGCTAGTTCTTCAAAAAGCCAGAAAATTGCAAGCAAAAATAGCAGCTGAGCTAAAAGGGAAACTGATTTCAATAAAGCTGGACGCATGCAGTAAGAGAGACAGAAGCGAAGAGATTGAATTTCTTCTATTTTCCTATTTTTTTTTTCTTCACTATCATCCGTATCATTGAAAATGTTAAAGAACCGATAAAGAACCGGTTCCAGAACCGAAACCGGAACCGGAACCTAAAATTATGGATGCCATGGAACCGGAACCGGAACCGGAACCGAAATTCATCCTGTCAAGGAACCGGAACCAGAACCTGGAACCGGAATTCGTGCTCTCAAGGAACCGGAACCGGAACAGGTTCTAAAATTAATTTCGGTTCTCATCCCTAGTTGTGACATTCTGCACTGTACGTCTGTGGGTCAGTTCCATTTTCAACTGATACAACTTTTGATGATTGATCCAAATGTCAAATTCCAGGAAAATAATAATGTTAGCCATTTCATCGTGATCCATTTAGTACCAAGATTTAGGGGATTGAATATGTTGTTTTATGACGTCAAAATCTGTCAAATGTTATACCCTGTTTCTTTAAACCACACAGGAAAAAAAAAAAATATTTGTAAAATCAGAAGAATGAAGCGAATGCTACTTTTTCCAGTCATTTTTGGTAACATTTACTAAACATACCGCTAATTTTACGTTTTGAATTGCAAATTTTACAATCCAAAACATTAATTGTGACTTTTTGACAGTATATTTGTGTCATTTAGTTGGATATTATCGATTTTCTCACCTTTTTGAAAAGGGGTATAACAAAGATACATTAACTGCAACTATCGTAATTTTGCTGGTGATTGGGCGCGAAAACATTAGGTAGACATTTTTGGCGAAATTTTGGCATTCGCTGACTATCATCCCCGCAAAAGTTGTCTGTTACGGATGCGGACAATACGCTTTGTTATATACAGTGGCGGACCGTGTAAGGGGCTTTAGGGGCTAAAGCACCCCCACTTTTTTCTTAAGCCCCGGGAATCCGCGATCCAAAGCCCACGATCCACCACTGGTTATACACGTTGTTTATATACTAGATTTTCTTTTGAAGTAAAATCTATCGAAAAATGAATCAACCACACAGAAAAAGCATTATGTTAAATTTGCAAAAAATAATGCTAAAAGCGGGAATACACTTTACATTGCAAAAACTGCATTTTATAAAATGCACATCTAACAACAAAAATTGATAAAATTGCAAAAAATATTGCTGATGTAGCATATATATTACTGATGTAGCAGAAACTATTTCTTATAAAAAAAATAGCAAGTAAAGAAAACAACGCATTGTTGAATCAGCAATATATTCTGCGTAACTTAGCATACGATAAAATGCAATTAGTGCGATGTAAACTGCATTCCTGGCTCTTAGCATTTCTTTGTAATTTTTACGTTCTCGTTTTTTTTTCTGTGCAATTATTAATATTGACAGTGAACAAATAGGAAATATTAAACTAAAATATAAATTATCATTTCAATTGAGATTACACTGAAAAAAAAAAAAAAAAAAAAAAAAAAAATCAGCTAAATTTAACTAATTTCTACTTAAAAGTATGGACACCACTTAGAAACTGTTAGTTTGACTATTTGAATTAGTAAAATTAACTCCATGCCGTGTTAATGCAACTGTTTTTTTTACTATTTTAAAGAGTTAAACTAATAGTTTTTAAGTGGTGTCCATACTTTTAACTAATTCAGCGATTTTTTTTTTTTTTTTTTTTCAGTGTATATAGTCATGCCAAGAAATTTGGTATTTCGGAAATTCTTACCGGTTTGAAAAGCGGTAACTAGGATAATGACCGCAACAATGGTAATTCTGTTCATGATTGAAGCACAAGGTGGTAATTTTTTGGCGGAATTTCGGCGTCCGTTAAAGACCGAAAAAACGACGAGGGGTGAGACCGCGCGACCGGCTTGAGAGCGGAGCCCGACTACCGCCACGAAAGTTTGAATTGGACGTCGTTCGCCGCGCTCAGTCGAGGAAACGAAGGATTTCCACACTCTTACCAACATGCGCCCGACAGATGTTTTCGACCACGCATGTGTTGACGTTGTTTGGTCACACATTGGGCTCACCCGTGCCCCAGTTCATGACCACTGGTGGAAAGCATGCTTTGAAAACATCCTACCTTTGTGGTAAATGAGAGGTTTTATGAGATTGACCGTTTTGTTAAGACGATATATCGATCGATTACAGAGGCGGCTCGTGCGATTTGGCAACCATGCAATGGGTCTGTTGCATACTTTTGCTACAACAATATAGAACCTTGATTCTTTTGTACAATTTTACGAAAATAACGATGCGTACATTAAAAACGTTCAAAATCCACTCATTAACTCAGGAAATCACTTCAATTTCAAACAGCTTGCGTTATACTCTAGACACTATTTGCACCGATATACTACTACATAGACGGAACCACCGTAAACAACATCGTAACTACAAAATTATGGGGAATTTTTTTTTAATATGTGAAATATAAGCTGCATTTGCTGTCTGGATTTTTCATTTTATCAAAGATTACAAGATAAAATAAGAAATGTACGCATCTAAATGAAACATTCCAATGTTTGTAAGTTCTGTTGATGTTTACATAAACGATATGGTTCCATCTATGTAGTTATAAGTCGGTGATATAGTGTCTAGTGTAGCGCGGGTTGTTTAAAATGGAAGGTATTTTCTGAATTAATGAGTGGATTTTGAAAGTTTTTAATGTGCGCATCGTTCTTTTCGCCGAATTTTATGTTAGAAACAATGAGTTAGGTATATTGATGTAGCAAAAGTACGCAACAGATCCATTTTTCCATTTAAACTTGGGCAAAAAAATGGATTCTTGAGGAGGCTGACAGCCTCCGGGAGAATCGATTCTTTTACATTGGTTAAATGAGAGGAGGACACTGTTGACAAATTTCACGAGCCGCCACTGATCGATTGGAAGCTTTGATTCCAAACAAAACACGATCAAAGGCGGATTCAGCAATATGCAAACTGTGTATTATTCCCATTTGAATGCATGAGAAACAATCGATTAGTAACAGAGCCATTGCCCCCTCAAGAATCGATTGTTTCTCACATGTTCAAATAGGATGCATTCATGGTTGCCAAATTGCTGGATCTAGCCATGAAATATGATTCCATTGTAATGAGAGGGTTTTCAAATGTTGACTATACGTGCAAAGAATATGATGAGCCACTTTGCCATGTTGCACCAATGGGGCAGTTGCAAGGGTCTGAAATGTTGTGTTTTTTATGTAGAAAATGATAGTACTTGATGAGCTGAGAACCACGATGCCTTTGGTTTTTTCCTAAGTACCCCGGTTTTGGAGATACACACGAGTAAAGTTGTAAAAAATCGTGTGCGTAGTGACGTCACTACGCGGAATTCCCATTTAAAACAATGTAATTTTTGGCCAAAATATCATCTCCGGAACAATGGGACATAATTAAAAACCAAAGGCATCTTTGTTCTCCCCTCATCAAGTACTTTCATTTTCTTTATAAAAAAGACAACATTTCAGACCCTTGCAACTGCCCCATTATGCAAACTTTCTGCAGCTCAAAAGAAATGAACGAAAAATATTTAAAACTCATGAACTCGTGTTGGGGCTCTTGCAAAATTTTGATACACGGGGTTGAAGAGACGATTCTTGCAGAAATACCTGTAAAAATGTTGATGAGTACCTACACCAAAAAAATCACGAAAGGAGGAGTGTCAATAAGGCCGGTTTTTGGCCCCAAAAATGATCAAAATTTAGATTGGTCTAAAAGTTCGAGTACAGTGGTTCTACTAACTCACAACAGCTTGTAATTTTAGGTTTGAGCGGTGTTTGCGGATTATTTCAACGTTTATTGCTTATTTTGCTACCTCAAAGTGGGTCAGTTTTGTGTTTTTCATGGAAAAACCCCTATTTTTCGTTAAATGATTGAATATTCAGATGTGAGCCGGACATAGTTCGGTGATCTCCTTTAGATATATTATTAGGCTACTAAAAACGAGTAACATACTTAAAAATAGTCACCGAACTATGTCCGGCTCGTACTTAAATATTAACTTTTCTGTTTTCGGGAAAATGCAAAACTTGAACGAAATCTATAATTCTACGCGCAACAATGGTAATATTGCAACTCGGCAACCTATCAAACATACGTGATACAATCGATGCTTGGTAAGGCAGGTTGCATTACTGTAGAATCGATTGTTCGACACGGGTTTTGATGGAGAATATCCATTGTTGCCACATTGCACAAACCGCTAATGACGCAAAATACAACGCTCATTGTATAGAGATACATGTTATGTTGGTGAACCCGCACACATATTTCACTGAATTGTGACCTTGTAAGTTTGATGGTCGGGATTCGCTAAGCACTTAACATTAGATAATTGTTGTCGAAAGTTATTTTCAATTTATCGGTTTCTTTCCTTCAAAATTTCATTTTTCATTATATGCGTCAAAATGTCCATTCAGCACAATGCATTTGGATTGAAGTTTTATTCTTTGCGGGTAATAAAGAGTGTACGTTTGAGAAAACAATTTCAAATAATTTTTTGCGGGTGCAGAAATATATATACGATCATGCGATGTTGCCAGATTGAAGAAAATCTACACACTATTAATTTGACGTTATCTTAAGCGGTGAGTCCAGTGGAAAATCTGACTAATAACAATAAACGATGAGATGTACCTACAAGGTTGTAGACACTAGTCTCGCCTCTATAGTCCAAGTCATGGACCAATGCTATACGTATGCAGTATGGTCATCAGCTATATATATTTGTCCCTATCAAAGGCCTTATAATATTCATTTTAACCCCATATTCTTAAGTTTTGCGCACTGTTTTTGACATATTCTGGTGCTTTGTCATAGCGAAAGCAATAATTGGTTGTAGGCACATTCTTCAATTATAATGGGTCTGTTGCAAATTTTTGCTTCAGCGCTATAGAGAGATCAATCTCATGTAAAATCGCGTTAAAAGTCCATTGGTGGCAGCAGAAAGTCATAAAATGCAATAACAAACTCACCAGAGGCATTTAACTGAAATCCAAGATGGCGGTAAAATATCGAGCAACCTGTATGCAAGCACCATGAACATCCAAGATGGCCACCCTCACTACATCGATCACAATCAATCACAACGCAAGCAAACTCATTACCTCCGATTGTGAGGTTGTTCAAGTTAGCCATCATGCGATGTTCACGGTGCGTGCACACAGGTTGCTCGATATTTTACCGCCATCTTGGGTTTCAGTTAAACGCCTCTTGTGAGTTTATACTGCATTTTATGACTTTCTGATACCACCAATGGACTTTTCACGTGATTTTACTTAAGATGTAATACTCTATATTGCTGTAGCAAAAGTTTGCAACAGACCTATTGTGCATCTGTCTTAGGGATATGAAGTTCAAAAATCCGCAATTATTGGCCTTGTTTCCACCTTTAATCAGTTAATTGAAGGTCATGTGTATTGTTTTGGAAGTTTATGACTTCCTAGTCACTTTTCTTAACTGCACTTACAAAATTTGGTCGAAATAATATCATTTATTTAAAAATAAAGAAGTTTTTAAGAAAAACTTTGATTAGCTCTAGCTCCTCAGGAATGCGTTTTTGGAAACAAGTTTATAGAGGTTTTTCGTCTTATTTTGACTTCTAAAATGCACTACAATAGTTGAAAAAGCGATACGGGGTGGGGCCAAAAACCGGCCTTATTGACACTCCTCCTTTATTCTCAGAATCGAGCTTTGTGGCGGAGAAACGCATGTATCATGGGAGATTCCTATCTAACTTGAGACATACCTTTGTGTTTCCAAAGAGAAAGATAACATATTAGATAGGAATCTCCCATGATACCTGCGTCAAACCGCCATTACGATCTTGCCTTTAAAGTAGTTATGTAGGTTTATTACTGAATTTTAGACTTTCTCAATGTGATGTGTTCGTGATTTTCGCTGGTTCTTACATCAGAACGGACTATTCCTTTGCTCACAGCAAAAGTTTGCAAGAGCCCCATTCTTGAACTCATGTCAGAACTCATGAACTGAAGAACACGTTTTCATTCCCATGAGTAGGTTTTCAAATGTTGACTACAAGGAAAGAATATGATGAATCACTTATCACGTTGCACTAATTTATCAACTTTTCGGCTGTTCAAAAGAAATGAAAGGAAACAATTTTTCTTGGTTATTTTTATGGCTGGTTTTATGGTTAGATTAATTTGTCGCATTTTCAACAAATTTTATGTAAAATTTCCAATTTCCTTCATATTTTTTTTTTTTTTTTTTTTTTTTTTTCGTGCTCTCATTAAATTTGTTTTCAAATTATGTTAATGACTACGTAAAAAGAATATTATGAGTTACATTGCCATGTTGCACTATACTTTTCCCCCTTTGCAACTGCTCGAAAGAAATGAAAATAAATAATTTTCTTTGATTTTTGATGAGGATAAAATTAATTCCTCGCATTTTCAATAATTTTTCCAGAAAATATTCCGATTTCGTTCAAATTTAAAAAAAAAAAAAAAAAAAATGAAATGAATTTATCATTTGCTGTAGAGAAAATATTTAGTTTCGAGATAATCGGGAGGTAAGTGCTAAGGTTTTCAAGTTATAGTTCATATCAAAGTAATAAGGTTGAAAGTCAATTTCAGAGTAAAATCAAACAAAGTCCTGCTGAAATATTCAGATTCAGAAATATTTGGAAATTGGCAATGGGTCTGTTGCACACTTCGGCTACAGCATTTTAAAGTATCAACTCCTATGTAAAAAGCCGAGAAAATAACAATGGCAGCATCAGAAAACACTAAAAGTCAGTATTAAACTCACAAATTGCGAAAAACACGAGACACTATTCACCCCTGTATCTTTCCACCACGTGCACGATATTCCGCGAAATTAGCGCGGCACATTCAAATAATCACGGCCGACTCGACTGTCATCACAGCTGACTTCATAAACAAATAAACAGTAAACACTATGACGGCGTCTGCTCGAACTCTTACGTTTCAATATCCTCAATTCCTCACAAAAGGTTGTGAAAGGTACGGAAACCGATATTTGTGTCGAAAACTTATCAAAATGAAACCATAACACACAGGAGTTCTCCAACTTCGATCATCATGCTTGAAACTCCTGTGTGTTATTGTTTCACTTTGATAAGTTTTCGACTCAAAGATCGGTCTCCGTACCTTTCACAAACTTTTGTGAGGAATTGAGGACATTGAAACGTAAGAATTCGAATAGATGCCGTCAGTGTCAGCTGTCATGACAGTCGGCCGTGATCATTTGAATGTGCCGCGCTAATTTCGCGAAATATCGTGCACTTGGTGGAAAGATACAGGGGTGAATACTGAATAGCGTCTTGTGTTTTTTTCGCAATTTATGAGTTTAATACTGACTTTTAGTGTTTTCTGATGCTGCCATTGTTATTTTCTCGGCTTTTTACATAGGCATTGATACTTTAAAACGCTGTAGCCGAAGTGTGCATTAGACCCATTGGTTCCATTTCAGCATCTCTTTGCTCCTCTCGCGCCTCCGTATCTATCTTCATGGTCTAAGCAAATCTTAAACGGATAGCTGACTTTTCGAGTAAAGTAAAACCACACTGGAATCGAGATGCTGCATTTTACCTTATTATGCCTTATTTGCTCAGCTTTGCCAGACTGCGCTACACAAAGTGATTGGAGAATCCGCTCAATCTGGCAACGCGGAGATTCATAGGCGGATCCAGCAATCTGGCAACTGCGCATTCCTCCTATTTGAATGTATGATAAACAATCGATTCTTGAGAGGGATATAGCCCAGCGACGAATCGATTATTTTTAATACAATCAAATGGGAAGAATACACTGTTGTCATATTGCCGAATCAGCCTATGCGGAGATTCTGTTCATCTTCCGCAAATTTTCTCTTGCAGCTGTACTCCCGACAAAAAGTAGATACAAACGTCTCGTCATGTCTCGAGTCTTCGAACAATGTTATTTCCTGTCAATTTTCTGAGAACCTTATTTTATGATCAGTGATCTCCGAAACTTATTTCATTGAATACAACTCATTAAAAGTGTGACGTGCCTGCATGCGTGACTAGGAAGCAAGCTGGAGGGGGGGGGGGGTATTATTAGAAACGCAACGATTTGTAAACCAGAGGTGGCTCGTGCGATTTGGCAACCATGCAATTTTTCCGTTTAAACTTGGGCAAAAAAATCGATCCTTGAGGAGGCTGACAGCCTCCAAAAGAATCGATTCTTTTACATTGGTTAAATGAGAGGAGAGGAGGACATCTGTTGACAAATTTCACGAGTCATCGCCACTATTGTAAACAGAAGTAAGGGATGGCTCTGTTACCAGAATCCTATAGTGTTTGGACGATAACTCATGACAATTTTGAGGAGATCCTGGTACTGTGACAGTACTTTTTGACAGTGATATTCGAATTTTATGGCAAATGGGCTGGATTCTCCATGGCTCAGAAAACGTTGCGCAAAATTCTCACAATATACTGATCCATAGGAACCAAATCATGAAAGTTTTGTGATCGTTTGAGAATACACTGAGAATATTCGCGGTTAAAACCTTATTTGTGAATTTCATTTATACTAATTGGTCCTCAACATATACGGAATGTTTCCCTATTTTCGACTGCCATTCGTATTTATAGAGCTCTCCCTAAAAACAAATCGTAAGAATTGGTTGCGAGGCAAAAGATCCACCCTCAGCCTAGACAATCGAATCTTGATTTATAAACAAATTTTAGGACCAACGTGGAGCTAGGGCAGCCAAATTTGAGGCTGTGCTAAACACTAAAATCTTAAAACTTCTGCGAACGCAGTGAAACAAAATTCCGTGAAAAATTTGTGCAGCCAGGTGATAAGAGAGGAATTCGACCCTTCACCGCGGATCTCGGCGTTGAAATATTCTCAGATTACATTAGAAAAATCCCCTGCAATGCACTATGAAGCGCGTCATCATGACCACTCAAATGAGGACGCACTCATACTGTTAATTAAATGATGCCGAGGACCAAGGTGTCCCGAAGGTTTTCATTTCTAAGACCCCTCCATCGATTCAGATTGGCGAGTGGAGTCGATCACCCTCAAGGGTTTTCAGATCTACTGCATCTGAAGCTCTTTCACTCATGCATGTAAACTCATGACTCTCAAATATGGACGAAAAGGTGATGTCACCAAAACCCTGCTTGTGACCCCTCTATCGAACCAGCTTGGCGAGTGGAGTCGATCGCCCTCAAGGGTTTTCTGATTTTTTGCATCTGAGGCTCTTTCACTTATGCATGTCAACTCAAGAATTTTAAACATATGGCCAAAAAAGTGATGTCACCAAAACCCTGCTTGTGACCCCTCCATCGATTCAGCTTGGCAAGTGGAGTCGATCGCCCTCAAGGGTTCTCAGATCTTTTGCATCTGAAGCTCTTTCACTCATGCATGTAAACTCATGACTCTTGAATATGGACGAAAAGATGATGTCACCAAACCCTGCTTGTGACCCCTCTATCGAACCAGCTTGGCGAGTGGAGTCGATCGCCCTCAAGGGTTTTCTGATCTTTTGCATCTGAGGCTCTTTCACTTATGCATGTCAACTCAAGAATTTTAAACATATGGCCAAAAAAGTGATGTCACCAAAACCCTGCTTGTGACCCCTCCATCGATTCAGCTTGGCAAGTGGAGTCGATCGCCCTCAAGGGTTCTCAGATTTTTTGCATCTGAAGCTCTTTCACTCATGCATGTAAACTCATGACTCTTGAATATGGACGAAAAGATGATGTCACCAAAACCCTGCTTGTGACCCCTCTATCGAACCAGCTTGGCGAGAGGAGTCGATCACCCTCAAGGGTTTTCAGATCTTTTGCATCTGAGGCTTTTTCACTTATGCATGTCAACTCAAGAATTTTAAACATATGACCAAAAAAGTGATGTCACCAAAACCCTGCTTGTGACCCCTCCATCGATTCAGCTTGGCAAGTGGAGTCGATCGCCCTCATGGGTTTTCAGATCTTTTACATCTGAAGCTCTTTTACTCATGCATGTCAACTCATGACTCTTAAATATGGACGAAAAGGTGATGTCACCAAAACCCTGCTTGTGACCCCTCTATCGAACCAGCTTGGCGAGTGGAGTCGATCGCCCTCAAGGGTTTTCTGATCTTTTGCATCTGAGGCTCTTTCACTTATGCATGTCAACTCAAGAATTTTAAACATATGGCCAAAAAAGTGATGTCACCAAAACCCTGCTTGTGACCCCTCCATCGATTCAGCTTGGCAAGTGGAGTCGATCACCCTCAAGGGTTCTCAGATCTTTTTCATCTGAAGCTCTTTCACTCATGCATGTAAACTCATGACTCTTGAATATGGACGAAAAGATGATGTCACCCAAACCCTGCTTGTGACCCCTCTATCGAACCAGCTTGGCGAGTGGAGTCGATCGCCCTCAAGGGTTTTCTGATCTTTTGCATCTGAGGCTCTTTCACTTATGCATGTCAACTCAAGAATTTTAAACATATGGCCAAAAAAGTGATGTCACCAAAACCCTGCTTGTGACCCCTCCATCGATTCAGCTTGGCAAGTGGAGTCGATCGCCCTAAAGGGTTTTCAGATCTTTTACATCTGAAGCTCTTTTACTCATGCATGTCAACTCATGACTCTTAAATATGGACGAAAAGGTGATGTCACCAAAACCCTGCTTGTGACCCCTCTATCGAACCAGCTTGGCGAGTGGAGTCGATCGCCCTCAAGGGTTTTCTGATCTTTTGCATCTGAGGCTCTTTCACTTATGCATGTCAACTCAAGAATTTTAAACATATGGCCAAAAAAGTGATGTCACCAAAACCCTGCTTGTGACCCCTCCATCGATTCAGCTTGGCAAGTGGAGTCGATCACCCTCAAGGGTTCTCAGATCTTTTTCATCTGAAGCTCTTTCACTCATGCATGTAAACTCATGACTCTTGAATATGGACGAAAAGATGATGTCACCCAAACCCTGCTTGTGACCCCTCTATCGAACCAGCTTGGCGAGTGGAGTCGATCGCCCTCAAGGGTTTTCTGATCTTTTGCATCTGAGGCTCTTTCACTTATGCATGTCAACTCAAGAATTTTAAACATATGGCCAAAAAAGTGATGTCACCAAAACCCTGCTTGTGACCCCTCCATCGATTCAGCTTGGCAAGTGGAGTCGATCGCCCTCAAGGGTTCTCAGATCTTTTGCATCTGAAGCTCTTTCACTCATGCATGTAAACTCATGACTCTTGAATATGGACGAAAAGATGATGTCACCAAAACCCTGCTTGTGACCCCTCTATCGAACCAGCTTGGCGAGTGGAGTCGATCGCCCTCAAGGGTTTTCTGATCTTTTGCATCTGAGGCTCTTTCACTTATGCATGTCAACTCAAGAATTTTAAACATATGGCCAAAAAAGTGATGTCACCAAAACCCTGCTTGTGACCCCTCCATCGATTCAGCTTGGCAAGTGGAGTCGATCGCCCTCAAGGGTTCTCAGATCTTTTACATCTGAAGCTCTTTTACTCATGCATGTCAACTCATGACTCTTAAATATGGACGAAAAGGTGATGTCACCAAAACCCTGCTTGTGACCCCTCTATCGAACCAGCTTGGCGAGTGGAGTCGATCGCCCTCAAGGGTTTTCAGATTTTTCGCATCTGAAGCTCTTTCACTCATGCAAGTCAACTCAAGACTCTTAAACATGGACGAGAAGGCGATGTCACTAAAACCCTGCTTGTGACCCTTCTGTCGATTCAGCTTGGCGAATGGAGTCTTTCTTTCTTCATCGAAGGTTTTAAGTCGAAGACTGAATTGAAGGAGGTACGGAGATCTTTCAACCCCTGGGTTTACGAAGCTTCAAACTTTCTCTCGAGCCTATATCAGGGAGTAGTTAAGGAACTAGTGTCACTTTCCGCTGTGAAACACGCTGTATATTTATTTTAATTTAGAATCAGAGCTGCCGTTCCGCGTATAATTTACAGCATATAAGTTTCAATTCACCGATGATTCAACCGGTTGAGAAAATATTACAGACTCGAGTATTTTCGTGCATGACGCAGTCATACACTTTACTAATCTGTATATAATCTTTTCTCAACCGGTGGAATCATCGGTGAATTGAGAAATGCAATTAATTATTCGCAGAAAGGCAGCAATACTTAGAATGAACATTCAATATTCTCCAAAGCAAGGAAGATAGTCATAAATAAACGTAAGAAACAATACAAAAACAAATAACAAAAAACTAAAAGAAACCTCCTTATTTAAGAAAAACTATGACGAAGTCGAGGTTTTATATTCACATGTTTCCCATATCTTTAGCGCATGCGCACAGAATCTTACCCTCAGCCACCGCATCATTCGAGCACACATCTGCAACATACACTTGTATCGTGTCTCTTATCGATACTAAACTGAGCAAGCGTGCGACTCATTCTCTTCCAAGACTCGAGTCTTATAAAACGGAACTAATTAATATTTACCGTCGAAATTCGAGGGGTTTCCTATTAATAATGCTCTAGTTTGCACGCAAGAAGACGCGGGGGTGGTAGGCTATAAGGGACGTCGATAGAAAGTCGAGAGAGAGAGAGAGAGAGAGAGAGAGAGAGAGAGAGAGAGAGAGAGAGAGAGAGAGAGAGAGAGAGAGAGAGAGAGAGAGGAGAGAGAGAGGAGAGAGAGAGAGCGATAGTGAGACAGAACGATAGGGAGAGAGAGGGGGAGGGAGAGAGAGAGAGAGAGATGAGAGAGAGAGAGAGAGAGAGAGAACAAGTCGAACAAGTCCTCGAGTGTAAAATCATACTTCTGAGTCAAAATGAGCAGAGGAAATGTTCGATGGAGGGGGGGGGGTTGTGTGGATGTTAGGTGCGCTTTCGGTTGGATGAGTCGTGTGCGATGCGGCGATACTGAGGAGTGAGGCTGCGATAGAGAGCAGATCAGATGAGAGGAAAAACTTGCGGGTTGCATACACCCAACACCGAAGGCTCTCCTCCTTTGGCATTGGGGGTTTTGGTTTGGTTTTCGGAGATCGACGGAAATTACGAAACTCCTTTCTCCTCGTGCAGTTACAGACATTAGACGCTCTTGTAGAAGTAGAAGGGGAGAAGGGGAGGGGGAGGTGGAGGAACTTTTGACAGCAACTTCTACGGTTCTCGTAATTCCGATCCAAAAGGCAAGGCGAGCGAGAAAGCAAGCAAGAGCGCTTACGGTTCAGCTGCTCTCGGTAACAGAGAGAGCGGCGCGTGTATTGGTTATTTTCCACAGGCACACATTCAAGCGTGAAACAGGTCTACTTATTTGTTTTTCCAGCCAGTTTTTACAACGTCTTTGTGCGGAGGAGCTCTCGCTTATGAACGCGGGGCCTAGAATCAAAACCATCGGATATGTTAGCAACGGGCATGTGCATGTTGCAAAATTTTGCAACGTATACTAAAAATCAGTTTGGTTATGGGAAAAAATTCGTCTAATGGGG
>VMOF01000002.1:8298742-8314540 GCA_011764245.1 Trialeurodes vaporariorum | reverse complement strand
ATTCCTATCAGAATCCGATCCCATGCAATACTAGATTTACCTCGGCCGAATCTTCAAGAACTAAACTATGGCACATCAATATTTTTAAGAGATATGGTTCAATGAGCCTGCTGCGTAATCTTGCTAGAGCAATGTGACACATATTGATTCTAACGTAAAAGAACATTATTCACGGAGGGGGTTATTTGGACCACCCTGGATTTTCACCAATTTTTCAGGGGCGATAGAGTAGGTTATCAGACACCCGAATATGGGCACAGATTTTCGAAATCGTGCCGGGAAGCGGTGTTGCCAAGTCGCAAAGTCAAACCTTCAACCGCTCATAACTTTTTAACAAAAAAGATTTTGAAATAAGGTTAGTTGCATCAGATAGAGCTACAAATGAGCTTTATTTTGCATGTATAGACACTAGAATTTCGATATTTCATCATGATTTTATGACGATTTTTCTACTTTTTGAGAAAGTTAAAAATTACGTTTGTTGTTGTATCGGCCACGGAACCTCGTGCCAGTTTCACCAAAAACTACCTAAAAAATTCTTTATGATACGCTCTTTCGAATGGCGCAAACCGCAACCTGGGGAAACGATTTGCCTCCGAGTTACAGCCGCTCAAAGTTGACGGCGCGCATTAAAACTGCCAATTTTTACGCTCGGCGCCGCGCGCTCACCCACCTCCCTCCCCGCGCGTCGTAACGTACCACTCGCAGTGTCTGCCGGGATCACTGTTGCACCTCCTGGAAAAGGAGTGGAGATCAAACTGACTTCAGACCCCCCGCCCCCCCCCCCCCGGCCTATTCACCCCTTTTGCATATGTAATGTATAACAATGTATCAATGAAAAGAAATAAACTTATCGGAAAGTTGCACTCACATTAAAAATCTTCCGGGTCTCCATCTTCATCGTCCGGCTCTTCATCTTCATCGTCCGACGGCGGGTCCGATGACAAAAGGCTGGATCGGACCAATGGGAAGCTCTCGTTCAACCAACTCTGCCGTCGATGATAGAAGTGCCGATTTTGACTTCTTCGAAAAATCCGAGGATATTAGCGCCTGATCAGGCCTGACCAAAGCAAGACTTTAAGTATCTTCAGTTTTGAAGGCTTATTTCACGCTCATGTATGTACACCAGACAATCAGAGTAAGGAAGTGTACCATTCTTAAATCTGTCCCGACCTACCGTGTCGCGATGCATTTGTTTGTGTTAAAGAACCATGTGATAAGATATGCAAGGAAACATCAAAAATAGCAATTGTATGAGACTACCGATGCTAACATTGGTGGTCACCAACGGTCGCCACAAGGCAACGCTGCCCACGCCGGCAAGTTTTTTCAACGAGAGCTTCCCATTGGTCCGATCCAGCCATTTGTCATCGGACCCGCCGCCGGACGATGAAGATGGAGACCCGAAAGATTTTTAATGTGAGTGCAACTTTCCGATAAGTTTATTTCTTTTCATTGATACATTGTTATACATTACATATGCAAAAGGGGTGAATAGGCCGGGGGGGGGGGGGGGGGGGTCGGGGGGTCTGAAGTCAGTTTGATCTCCACTCCTTTTCCAGGAGGTGCAACAGTGATCCCGGCAGACACTGCGAGTGGTACGTTACGACGCGCGGGGAGGGAGGTGGGTGAGCGCGCGGCGCCGAGCGTAAAAATTGGCAGTTTTAATGCGCGCCGTCAACTTTGAGCGGCTGTAACTCGGAGGCAAATCGTTTCCCCAGGTTGCGGTTTGCGCCATTCGAAAGAGCGTATCATAAAGAATTTTTAGGTAGTTTTCGGTGAAACTGGCACGAGGTTCCGTGGCCGATACAACAACAAACGTAATTTTAACTTTCTCAAAAAGTAGAAAATCGTCATAAAATCATGATGAAATATCGAAATTCTAGTGTCTATACATGCAAAATAAAGCTCATTTGTAGCTCTATCTGATGCAACTAACCGCATTTCAAAATCTTTTTTTGTTAAAAAGTTATGAGCGGTTGAAGGTTTTGATTTTGCGACTTGGCAACACCGTTTCCCCGGCACGATTTCGAAAATCTGTGCCCATATTGGGGTGTCTGATAACCTACTCTACGCCCCTAAAAAATTGGTGAAAATCCAGGGTGGTCCAAAAAACCCCCCTCCGTGAATAATGCTTTTTGGGCGAACATATTCGTGCGCACTTTAAAAAATTTCAAAATCCACTAAATAAATCGGGAAAACACTTTTATTTTTAATAGTCCAGTCAAATGGTCGAAAATAATGGCTTCACCTGGAAAAAAATGGTGGAAAGGGGGTTGACTTTTTTTCGGTACAGTTAGGTGTCCTTTTTAACATACTGTTTTTTCACCCCTGTGAGGCCTGTGCTAAAGCCGCCATTTTGAAATAAGAAGCCTAAAAACGGTTTTTTGCCAATATCTCGATTTCTATGCTTTTTACGAAAAAAATACTTCAGTACTAAAATGTTGTACGCAAAATTTCCCAAAAAAAGATTCTATACACTTTTTACGTACAGCGCATAGTTTAGGAGCTAGGAGCGTCAGTAGATTTACCCTTTTTTCGGTACCCCCGCGCGAGCTGCGAAACGCGCCCTAGGCACTCGGTGCATCACACCGCGCTTGTCTCCTCTCTATCTCAACGCACCGCATGCTTTATTTAGGAAGAGGGGGTAACATTGGCACCCCGGGGTGTCCCTAAAGTACCCTCTAGTGCCCCCCTGAGTCCCCTCCCCTCCGTTGAGAGTTAAAACAGCCTATGTGCGCACGGGAATTGGGGGGTCCATTTTCCCACTTTTTTACCCGATTTTCGACGAAACTTTTTGCTTTCCCGCTTAAGATATGAAATTTCATGCCGAATTCCAAATTGTAGACCAACTAATTCCCCCCCCTCCCTTCCTCCCACCCACTTTCCCTTTCCCCAAAAACCCCCCCCCTCCCCCCATAATTGCCGCGTTATCATCTTTTTGATAGCGGTTATAGAAAGAATTGGAACCGTTTTGTTTTTTTGTTTTTTTCCCCTTTGGGAAATTTTTTTCCCCCCTTAGCATAGCGGAAAATATAATGACAAAGTTATGCATTTCCCTCTTTTTGAGCAAGATATATGTTACTGCGTAGATACTGAGGGATGGGGGGGATCAACTTTATTTATCAAACATTTTTTTTAAGTTTAAAATATATAAAAAATTTTTCTGGAGAAAAACTCTTTTCAAATATTATATAATTAAACTCAGAACTGTCTGAATGTTTTTGATCTTAATTTAAACACGATCGAAAGTCAAAATTTTACAATATCAAGTATCAAGAGCCTTTTGATTTGTATTTGTCTTTAAAAAATTTATCCCAAACCCCCCCTTCATAAATGTCAACATGCAGAAATGTGTCTAGTTTTATTACAAAAACTGTATCTCCTGACATTTATGAAACGGGGATGGTATAGTTTATTAAAGAATAATGATAAGTTTACAAAAATGGCGAAAAGTTCTGAATGATACTTTGCACGGTTGTTTTCAAGTAACTTTAAAAAAATTATGCATTTTTGGGTAAAATATCTTCTTTTTTACATTTAAAAAATGTAGGTCAAAGTGTAAAGTAGTATTATGCTTATGCTATGATCTTTACATCGTTGCATGGAAAATTTTATAAATGCATTTTCTTTATTGGAACAAGAATAATACAACGAGAAAAATTTTTCCCGTTAATTCATCCGGACGTCTGTTTAATACTTATATTTAACTGGAATTCCTGCTGTTCCCAAAAGAAACCCCTATTATTTCAAAAGGATTTCCTGTTACTTGACCAGAATTCCTGGGGTAGTAACAGGGGTTCCTGTTGAAATAAAAGGAATTCCTTGTTAAAATAATAGGAATTCTGATTAAGTAAGTATTGAAAGGACGTCCGGTTACGGCAACAAGAAATTTTTTTCAGTGTATAGTTCTAAATGAGGGCAAGTCTGGTAAAAAAATCAATCTCATTAAACAAAAAAAACAGTGACGGCTCGTGCCATGGGCAGTAACAGAGTTGCTCCATTTGAACCTACGTAAAATAATCGTTTTTCATCCCCGAGAAATCGATTCTTTTACATAGATTCAAAAGGCTAACGACACGGTTGCCCAATGTCAGGAGCCGCCAATGTATAAAATATGCTTCATTTACACAACTAGGAAAGAAAATAAAATACGCGCCAAATACAAATCAAACGGCTCTTGATATTGATATTGTAAACATTTTGACTTTCGATCGTGTTTAAATTAAGACAAAAAAATTCAGACAGTTTTGAGTTTTAATTTTATAATATTTTAAGAGAGTTTTTTTCCAGAAAATTCTTTATATATTCTAAACTTAAAAGAAATGTTTGATAAATAAAGTTGATCCCCCCCCATCCCTCAGTATCTACGCAGTAAATATATCTTGCTCAAAAAAAGGAACTGCATAACTTTGTCATTATATTTGCCGCTATGCTAAGGGGGGAAAAAAATTCCAAAGGGGAAAAACACAAACAAAACAAAACGGTTCCAATTCTTTCTATAACCCCTATCAAAACGATGATAACGCGGCAATTATGGGGAGAGGGGGTGTTTTGGGAAGGAACGTGGGTGGGAGGAAGGGAGGGGGGGGAATTAGTTGGGCTACAATTTGGAATTTGGCATGAAATTTCATATTTAAGCGGGAAAGCAAAAGTTTCGTCGAAAATCGGGTAAAAAAGTGGGAAATGGACCCCTCAATTCCCGTGCGCACATAGGCTGTTTTAACTCTCAACGGAGGGGAGGGGGCTCAGGGGGGCACTAGAGGGTCTTTAGGGGCACCCTGGGGTCCAATGTTACCCCCCCTTTCCTAAATAAAGCATGCGGTGCGTTGAGATAGAGAGGAGACAAGCGCGGTGTGATGCACCGAGTGCCTAGGGCGCGTTTCGCAGCTCGCGCGGGGGGACCGAAAAAAGGGTAAATCTACTACGCTCCTAGCTCCTAAACTATGCGCTGTACGTAAAAGGTATAGAATCTTTTTTGTGGGAAATTTTTCGTACAACATTTTAGTACTGAAGTATTTTTTTCGTAAAAAGCATAGAAATCGAGATATTGGCAAAAAACCGTTTTTAGGCTTCTTATTTTCAAGATGGCGGCTTTAGCACAGGCCTCACAGGGGTGAAAAATCAGTATGTTAAAAAGGACACCTAACTGACCGAAAAACGTCAACTCCCGCTTTCCACCATTTTTTTTCCCGGTGAAACTACCATTTGACTGGACTATAACCACCTCCGCTACAAAGATACTTTAATCACCGACAAACACATAATACATAAGGAAAACCTGCACCGCTTTCATGTAAAATGAAAAAAAATTAACTTACAAAAGTTTAAATGTTTTGTTTGGATGGGTAAAAATTTCTAGTATTATTTTTTATTATTTGTGATAAGTCAGAAAAGACCACAATAATTCATCAGCTCCGCTTTCTCCGCTAACTCACCTAAGTACAAATAGGATGACATCTGATAAAAATACTATCTTTATCACACATGTAATGCACCGAATTGATACCGATGAATAAAATTTCCCACTATTCCATCCAACTTTTTGTATGTATTCCTACACATAACGTATGTTAGTTTCGAAAAAATTTGGCAACGCTGCATACCGATTTCCGTCGATAATGATGCCCCTACGCCCCCCAAAATACGCACCTCCCTTGCGCAGAAGTCATTCTGACAACTTGCATAAGCTCGTTTTCAACTTCTGTGACTGCGTACGTAAGGAGGCGCAAAATAGGAACACTATAGGAGCGCGCAAATTTCAAGAATTTCCGCGACCTTGCCAACTTTGACCGATCATATCTCCGAGAGTATTCATTGCCGACAAATGAACTTTGCGCCATTTAAAAGAGCAAAAAATGGCTTTCCTTTCAATAGTTTTTGAAAAAAATCGAAGATGGTATTCATCTTTAAAAATTGAAAATTTTTAAAAATTTTTGGGTTTGTAAAAGACAAAAAAATGCGATTTTTCCCTTTAAAAATTGATATAAATGCATTATTATATACATCAAAAGAAAGCTCTTTCTACGCTAAACATTTTGGTTAAAAGTTGAGAGTCGTAGCTTAATTTGGTAAAAAGTTAGGGACGAAAATAGGTTTCAACTTTGAACCCCTCCCCCGCCGCTCCTAGAGGGGCTAAGACAAAAACAAACCCAGTTTTAGAACCGCGCAACGATGTTCTATTTATAGAAGAATAATCCAAAACAAATTCCTCAGGGCCAAAATGGCTCTTTTTGAATAAGGTTTTTTGCAAGATTCCCATTACCGGAATTCTGGAGGCACTACCAGTAATTTTCTTGCTTGATGTACCACCGTCATGCTTCTGGTAGTCATTTTACTTTCTCACTACTAACAAAGTTAGAAATAGAGGAAGTATTGCAATGGCGCAGAGATTTTCAAGGTATTTTGTTTCGATACTTAGCCCTCTACGACTGAGCATTCATGATAATTTCAAAGTATAATTGGCTCTCATCGTGCTTCATCCTTTCCTAAAGAATATTCATCCATGAAGTTTCAATATTATTTAACCATACGTGGCTTGGAGGTGTAAATGCACAAACTTTCTGTAGTGTCTATCTGTATGTAGCCATAAAACGTGAAACCCGGCCAGCATAACTTTTTGGCTATTGATCCATATGCATCAACATTTGCAGAGATGTTGCTCTTAACATTCACCAGAGGGATTTTGCTTTTTGTTTTAGTTTTTTGTATTTTTAATTTTTAGGTTAGTTTATGCATGGACAATGGTTTCCATTTAAATCAATGGGAAAAATGGGTAAAAAAAAGGGAAAAAATTTAAATATTTGAAGAATGGATCTTTGGATCTGGATAAAAATTTTAAAAGGGGGGTCTGGGTATCCCCCCAGGTTATAAAAGGGGGGTCTATGGGAGTCTACCTCAGAATATTAAAGGGGGTCTGGGGGTCTCTTCCAGGATATCCCTCACTGCATGGGATTTGTTTTCAACCAAAACTGGATTTTTCGATTCACTAGGTGGTCACATATATGGGGAAAATAGCAAAAAAAAAAATAATTAGACAGTTTTTTCGGTGAAAAGTTCCAATTTTCCATTTTTGCCCTCGTTTTTTACATGTGCTATAACACCATAAGAAATGGCGGGAAATAAAAAAAACTTTTATTTTTCAAAATGTTCACAAAAATAAGAATTTTTACTTTAATTGGATTTTTCAAAGAGCAAATGCCAGAAGCTTAGTAAAAATAATGAAATTGGGGTTGAATTGGATACGGGGGCAAATTTTCCCCCAACCATGATTTCTTTTGTTTATAATGCATTATAATGAGAGCTGGTGGTCTTTTGAAAAATGTTTGAGCCCCTTTTTATGTTTTTTTTTTATAATGTGACACTGGTGATACAATTTGAAATAAGTCAAAATATACATTACAATGTCTGATATACGGCTTTTAACATCATGTGACACCGGTGTCACACTATGCAGTGAAGGGTTTTAAAGGGGAGTCTGGGGTCTGGGGGTCTCCCCCAGATTAAATTTGACGTGAGAAAGTATTCGTAGGGCATTTCCTACAGTTATTTTTTTTATTTCACTGTAGATTTGGCAACACAGGCTGCTCATCGCATCGAATCGGTTTGCTTTGTCTTGCTCTGCTCTCCTCGTCGGCTGACTCGTGCCTTCCTTGCGTGGAGTCGGCACACAATTTTATGATCCGATCTCGCCGTCACATGTGCCGACATATAAAACTTGGGGTCTTCTCTTCGCTTAAAATCCGAATGCGATGTCATTGATGATTTCTCGGAAAGGAGCGCACCCCGTGTCTTGTGGGTTTTTCAATCCGAGCTGGTTCACTGATACTCTCATCGGCAAATACGTGGGTACTCCCTCGTGCACACATCACTATACCTTGTATCCCTTCCTCAGTCTCTGGATTAGGTATATGGTATATATATGGAGAGGTGGAAAAGGTAAAGAGGCATGAAATCTCCGCGGACTCATTAAGGGTGGTGATGCAACGTTTACATTTCCTTCAAAATGAAATCCATGCCGTCACAAAGTAGTCAAATTTCCACTGGCGGATCCAGAAAATTGTCCTTCTCTCTCTTTTCCCATTAGAACGCGTATGATAGAAAAGGATAGATAATGGGCAGTCACGTGATTTTCGCTCCCTCTTCTATCCTTTGCTAATACATGCATTATAATGGGAGAAGAGAGAGAAGGTCAAATGTCCACTACATTCAAAACTATAGAAAAGTATCGACTTCTCAGGGGTTTAATTGCACCCCCTGACGATCGATACTTTTCTATAGTTTTTACTGGAGCAGACATCGATGTATCGCATTTCACGAGCCGCCACTGGTGGGCTTTAGCTGCCTTAGCCACCCCTGCGTACGCTACGCCACTGGTTACAACAAAGAATATTTTACTTGTAGCAGCAGACATTTTCCTTTGGGTGAAGTGAAAGGAATCCCCCCTTAGTCAACATTTCACTGTTCAGTCTCTTTAACCCATTTGTGCCCAGAACTATTTTAGGTCTCAGATTTTCGTGAAATTTTCAAAGTTAGTCCATTTTGGTCCCAAAAACACATTCCCCCCCCCCCCATGCATTTTTATAGCCAAAAACGCTTGGTGCAAAAACGCACCACTAGCCACATACAATATCATTTGGGAATTAATGTATAAAAAACACCGTGTTTTTTGGTGCGTTTTCGCTCCACTAGGCATAAATGGGTTAACACAAACGAAATACACCTTATTGGATTTAAAAAAAAAAAAAAAAAAAAAAAAAAAAACTAACTCAGTATGAATTAACTCAGTATTACTCAGTAAGGATTGCTGCTTCAAAGTCGTAGAAATTGGAAGATAAACGCATCAATTAACTTTTTAAAAAAATGAACAGTTTTGGAAGAATGGGGCTCTTGTTGGAGAATCTTCATGTATAATTCTAATCGAGGTTAAATGAATATGATGCCATTCTCGGTGAATAACGAGAATGGTTACAAAGAATGGATGAATAATATATTGAGATTCGTTATATCATAGATAATTAGGACTAATATCATTTGAAACATTAGGAACCTAACATAAATAACAGGTATAACAGTGGAGGTAAACAGGAGAGGACCACATCAGTGGGGAAAAAACGGGTCAAAAAAGGGGGAAAAAATTAATATTTCAAATATTTATAAGGATAGTCTGGGGGTCTTCCTTACAATATTAAAGGAGGGTATGGGGGTCTCTCTCAAATTAATTTCGATGTGAAAAAGTGTTCGTAGGGTATATTCCCTACAGTACACAGTTTATTTATACTGTCGGCAAGAGTGAATCGGTTTTGTTGCAGCTGCCCTCCATATTGTCCGAATATACTATAGGTGAAGAAGCGGCCACTATCGCAGCAACACTCTCTAGAATGTTTATTAATAGGTATAAGAGTAAACGGGATGTTTTATTAGCCCTCTTTGACCTGCTACCAACTCAACTGAGTTCTGATTCGATTTAAATTCGAAGCCATCTCAAATGAAATTTTCGGTCCAAGGATTTTCCCCGAACCCTCTGAAATAATTAATCGAACATTAGTTGGTAGATTTACGAGTACTTTAGATGCCCCATGCGTATCGGTCGAGTGCGGTGAAGATTTGTTGCCATGGGCAACAAAGACCGCATTCAGCCGTGAGCTGTACCGTATGCCGTATGCCGAGAATGCAACCTTCAGTCTTCACACAGTATGTTTCATAAAATCTAGCCAAGCTCAAGTTGCAAAAATAATGAATAACCAAGTATTGTTAGGCGGGAATCTCCCATTATTACTGCCCTCAGCCACAATTACGATCCCGTAAATAAAAGCATTCATTGAGTTGAGGAGAGAATTTTGTATGTTTTTAGTACTGCCATCGTTAATTTTCGAGGTTTTCACACCGGAATCGACTCTATTAACCCTTTATGGACCAAGCCCGAGTATACTCGATTTTCTTATCTAGTCTATTTCACATTTTTTCAGTCCTCATTCCGGATAAACTCGAATATCGATGAAAACACTAACAAGAAAAGGCTTCGTTCTAGCACCTTCAATCCGTCGTATAGGCAATTCCAACTTCCACGAGTACGAACAGTTAACTACCTTCCCTACATTACACGGAAGAGAGGCGTTCTTTTAAAGAAGTTCTTTCGTCGGGCGCCTTCAATTCGTCGTATAGGCAATTCCAACTCCCACGAGTACGAACAGTTAACTACCTTCCCTTCGTTATAACGTAAGAGTGGCGTTCTTTTGAAGAAGTTCCTTTCGCCGGGCACCTTCAATCCGTCGTATAGGCAATTCCAACTCCCACGAGTACGAACAGTTAACTACCTTCCCTACATTACACGGAAGAGAGGCGTTCTTTTGAAGAAGTTCTTTCGTCGGGCGCCTTCAATTCGTCGTATAGGCAATCCCAACTCCCACGAGTACGAACAGTTAACTACCTTCCCTACATTACACGGAAGAGAGGCGTTCTTTTGAAGAAGTTCTTTCGTCGGGCACCTTCAATCCGTCGTATAGGCAATTCCAACTCCCACGAGTACGAACAGTTAACTACCATCCCTACATACACGGAAGAGTTTCGTTCTTTTGAACTGACCTGGTCTGTAAGGGGTTAAATCACTTACAGCAAAAGTGTGCAACAGTCCCATTGTATGTAATCTTTGCTTAAACTGGTTGAATCACCGATTAATCGTAGAATGGCATTAAATTATCGCAAATCGGCAGCAATGCCGCGCCGCACAAGTCTGGTGAGCGTGATGTGTGAGCGTAAGCTGGATGAGAGAATGGTAATTTGAATATAAACTGGTGATCTCATAAAATAAAGGGTCCGAATATTCGGGTGCTTGTGCCTGTGCCTGGTACGTGATTCGCTTTCCATCCCAACCAATCCGATTCCCGTATGAAAATTTCGAACTGTGCCGTTCGTTAGTTGCCGTTGCCTTGTTCCGTCCGCCACCACTCGCCAGCAATTAATCACTCAACAGTGCACAACAAGCCGAGAAGTGCGTATCCCTGCGGTCGAGAAAGGGACAAGGGGAGTGAAATAGGTAAAGGAAGTGTGAGAGGAGAAAGGAGAAGGAGTTGCAAAGGAGGGAGCGGAGAGGGGGGCGCACGTCTAACGTCTAATTACACTCCCTCAGCTGTAAGACACACACTTCTTGCGTGAGAGACGTTTAATTCGGGGGAGAAAACTCAATTCAGTGGAAGGGAAAACGCATACGATTTTGAACATTATTGCCAAACATCACAGCAGCGAAACATTGTTTTTTAAGCGTGTCATACATCCAGGGCTGCCGTTATGCGTATAATCAATGCTTTTTTTCAATTCACCGATGATTCCCCCGGGTTTGAGAAAAGATTACACATTTTAGTTCAGTGCATGACTGTAATAAACAAAAATACTCGCATCTGTAATCTTTTCTAAACCGGGGAAGTCGCCCGATGACTTTAAAAAACTTGTGGATATTTTAATTAATCAACAAAGTTTCCACCGTTTAAAGGGAAAGATTACAGATCAGAGTTTTTTCGTGCATTACAGTCATAAACTGAACTGAACTGTGTAATCTTTTCTAAACCCGGGGGAATCATCGGTGAATAGAAAAATAGCATTGTTTAAACGAAACACGGCAGCCCTGTATAAAAACCAAAAAAAGTGGGGCGTAGCGTGCAATCTGGAAAATTTTATATTGTGTTCTTTTAAAAACCCAAAAAAAGGGTTTCGAATGCGAAGGTGTTCACAGAACACTCAATAGTTCTATCTTTTTCAGGGGTTAAAAAAAAATGGATGAACTCCAACGTTGCCAAATCACACGCTACGCCACTAATATGTATGGTAGGGAAACTTTTTACCCTCGTTTCGCAGCATACAATTTATACATTATTCCAATTAAGAGGCGCTCTCTGTTGGCTGGGGTTTTTTGACGGGACCCAGGGTGATTTGGAATTCGGGAAATTTTCTTTCCAGACCCCAATGCTCGGGTAGTATTGTGTATTTTCGGGAAGTTTTGTTGTATTTGTATATTTGTATATTATTTTTTTATTATTTATTTTTTATTTATTTATTACCAATATTAATTTATTACCCAATTTATTTATTATATACAGGGAAAAAAAAAATTAGTGAAAATAACCATACGGATACCTGATTTTGGCACCTGCTAGATGTTATGGTAAACTTGACCAGAAGTATGGTACATTTACCGATACTTTGAGAAAATTCAACATGCAATCGGGTGACATCACCTAGTACCTAGTCAAAACATAGTATACTTCTGATTAACATTACAATAACATCTTGCAGGTGCCAAATCAGGTATCCGTATGGTTATTGTCACCTTATTTTTTTTCCGTGTATTCATCCCAAATTTATTTATTACCAATTTTTTATTTTTGTTTTTTTTTTCCATTGAGACATTTAGATTTGTTTAAAAATTTTTTTTTGAAGTCATGTGATGCCTTTACTGTCTTTTTTAGCCCTTTTGGGTTCCATTTCAGAAGTGTAGAGGCGCACCTAAAACCTTTGTCAATTTTCAAATTTTAAAAAAATTTTTTTTTTTCCTTCTTCAAAAAAATTGCCCCCAAATTTTTTAAACTTTTAATTTAAAAGGTTTTTTGAAAAAATCCCAAAAAAATTTCTTTTTTCCCCTTTTCAAAATTTTAAAAAGAAAAAATTTGAAAAAATGCCTAAAAATTTTAAAAATCAAATGGGGGGTCCCGGCCTTAAATTTTGAAAAGGATTTCTTTTTAAGGACCCCCCCTTTAGAAGACAAAAAAGTACGCGCAAATGCAACAGGTTTTACCAGCCACCCTTAAAAGAGCGGCAAAATAGGGGAAGAGCTATTTCACGCACGAACGGAAAAATAAGATATTTCCCCTATCTGACTCGATAGGTGGCATTCTTGATAGTTTTTATGTGTCGGGGAAAAAAAAGTGGGCGACTGTGTAGTGTTTTTCTGAAGCAGGGGATCATATCAATCCCAAAAAGAGAGAGTGAGAGAGAGAGAGGGGGGGGGGGAGGAGAGAGAGAGAGAGGGGAGAGAGAGAGAGAGAGGGAGGGGAGAGAGATGGAGAGAGATGAGTGGAAGATGGAGAGAAACAGAGAGAAACGGAGAGAGAAAGGGAGAGGGGAAAGGGGAGAGGGGGGGAGAGAGAGAGAGAGTGAGAGGAGAGAAAAAAGAGAAAGGGAAAAAGGGGTTGGGGTGCATGTGAAATGAGACAGAGAGAGTGAATGAAAGGGGAGGGAGAGAAGGGATGTGTGAACCCGATTCGTGCGGAATGAGAAAGAGGAAGAGAAATACAGACACAAAGAGTTGCAAGGGGTTGGAAAGTAGAGGGTACCACACCGGCTGAATGGTTTTAAGTCAATCTTTAAAGATTTTACTTCGTTTTCTCTCACTCGTTTCCATCCGCATCCGTCCGCACTCGCCAGACACACTCCTAAACACTAGTCACTTCATGCGCTTGCCTCTGTCTCCTCTCCCGTTTCATGCGCTTGCCTCTGTCTCCTCTCCCGTTTCGTGTTTTATCACTGCAAGTAATCGCTTTTCTGGCACGCTAAAAATTATCGCCAGATCAATTTTGATACACTCCTCTTGCTCTCACCCGACCACTTTTTTCTCTCCCTTTTCTTTTTTTCATTCCCTCTTCTCTCCCTCTCTCTTCTCTCTCTCCCCTCTTTTTCTTTTTCTCTTTTTCCCCTTTTTCTTCCTTTCTTTTCCCCCTCTCACTTTTCTCTCCCTCTTTTTATTTAAACTCTTTTTCCCTTTTTCCCTCTATTATTCCCTTCCCTTTCTCCCTCTCCCCCTACCTCTCTCCTTCTTTTTCTCTTTTTTTTCTCTCTCCCCTTTTCTTCTTTCTTTCTCTCTCTTTTCCCTTTTTTTCAACCCCCTTTTTCCCCTTTTCTCCTTTCTTATTTTTCCCCTTTTCTTGTTTTTTGTGTCATCTTTTCCATTTTCTTCCCCCTTTTTTCAACTTTTTTTCCTTCTTTTCAACCCTCATCTTTCCCTTTAATTTGGAAAGGGTTTTCCTCCTTTCTCTCCCTTTCTTCTTTTTCCAAAAATTTTTTTTTTTTTTTTCATTTCTTTTCCTTCCCCCCTTCAAACCCCCCCCAAAATTTAAAATTTTTCTTTTTTTCCCTTTTTTTAATTTTTTTCCTTTTTTTTTTACCCCTTTACTTTTGTTTTTCCAAAATTTCCCTGAAACCTTTTCCTTTTTTCCCTTTAAGAATTTTTTTAAAAGTAAAAACCCCCCCAAACTTTTTTGAAATCCGAAATGGCGGATAAATACTGAGTAATCTGTATGCATGCACCGTGAACTTCCAAAGATGACTAACTTTTACAACCTCACTATAGGTAGAGATCATGTGTTTGTTTACTTTCTGATTGGTTCTGATCGATATTGTGAAGTTGGCTATCCTTGGATGTTCGTGGTGCATGCATACAAATTTCTCGATATTTATCCGCCATCTTGGATTTAATCAAACACCTCTTGTGAGTTTATTATTGCATTTTATGACTTTCTGATGCCACCAATGGACTTTTCAGGTGATTTTACATTGGATTAAACACTCTTAATCGTTATACCAAAAAGTTGCAAAAAGATCCATTTCCTCTGAATTAGTTATAATAATTTTTGATTTAAGGTTATTAAAATGAGACACACAAACCAGAATCAGATCGTCCATCCTCTCGACCTTTCGGATAGGACTTGTAAAATGGGCGGATACAGGGAATTTTCTCTCTCTCTCTCTCTTCTCCCATTTAAAAACGTGCGTTAGAAAAGGACAGAAGAGGGGGCCAAAGTCAAGTGACAGCCCCCTCCACTATCTTTTTCTAACACATAAGTTCAAATGGAGGGAGAGAGAGAAAGACAATTCCCTGTATCCGCCCATGACTTGTAACACGTATCAGCCTTTCCATTCCTATAACTCGTTGGAAGGATCCACTTCGGTCGTTCTGTAAAGGCCTTTGGGCAGCGTCAAGGATTTGTAAGAAAATATATTTAATAATTCCAAATCGGAAAATCTAAAAACTTCGCATATATATGTTCAGAAAAATCCGCGATCTGATCTTGAGTGCGTCGTGTCGGACGTCAAGCATCCTGGTATACCCCTTCTCCCTCCCCTCCCTTCACCTCCCCCCCCCACCCACCCGATCGGCGCGGTCGTGCTTATAGTAAAGCTTCCGATAAACAAATCTGATTTACATTAAGTATCCGAAAGCGCAGCTTCAACGATGCGCCCGCCGCATCCCTCCCCGCATCGAATTCAAACAAATATGTATGCAAGACATACCGGAGAGGAGGAGATTTTGAAATGGAGGAAGTGTATCGGCTCTAGGCTCTATTTGAAGACCCCCCTCCAACACCCAACATCCCCTTAACAGCCCTCCTTTCCCACCACTCAAAGCCTTTCCATCACCGGCGCTCACCACTCCGACTTTCAATTCTCCGCGACCCGAGCCCAGAAAGACTTGACCATGCCGGGTTAAATTTCTTTTTCTCACCTTCCCCTTACGCATTTTAGTTTGTGAATTTGTTGGAAAAAAATGATCGAATTTTTTAAAAGTAAAGCGTTTAAAATTAAATTTTCCGAATTTCTTTGCAAGCTCCCCTTTAAAAAAGAAAATGCAAGTTTTTGGGCCCAAACCGAATGGGAAAAATGAAATTTTTTTTACAATATTTGGTTTTAAAAATTTTCAAATTTTAAATTTACCAGGAAGGGGTTGTAAAATATTCTGTTTGTTCCCCAAACCCCCAATTTGGGAAAAAGTAAAATTTTACATTTTTTTGGCCAAAACCCTACAATCTGGAT
>VMOF01000002.1:8272404-8298242 GCA_011764245.1 Trialeurodes vaporariorum | reverse complement strand
AGTTGATTAAAATGTATGATTTTTTGTGGAAAGCTTAGCTTCTAAATCTTCATCGAGCCTGACGTATAGAAGCTCCAAGCGTTTTGTTTCAGCATTTTATCTTTAAAAATTTGACCATAAAAAAATTTTCGCAGAGGAAATCCCCCCCCAACTTTTTTGTCAACAAATACGGGAAAATTGATTAAAATGTATGATTTTTGTGGAAGCTTAGCTTCTAATACTCTCATCGAGCTGACGTATAGAAGCTCCAAGCGTTTTGTTTCAGCATTTTATCTTTAAAAACTGACCAGGGGTGAAAATTCGACCCCCCCCCCCCCCCCCTTCCCGGTAACACAAGGGTTAAGCCTTTATCGCGGCCGCAAGCTCAAGTATATACTCGTTTGTCTTCTGTAGTCTAGTTCACATATTTGTTTCAGTCTTCATTCCAGTGAAACGCGATTATCAATGAAAACACTTACTTGATAATATTTATTTATACGGCGCCTTCAATGCGGCGTATAGGCAATTCTAACCCTCCCGAGTGCGAACAGTTAACTACCTTCCCTATATAAACAGATGCGTCATTTTTAACTAACCCTGCAGTTAATAAAGGTTTAATCTACCTTGGTTGTTGGCAAATGTTGTCGAGTTAACAAATCGAGCCATAATTCGACATAAACGTGAGTTGGCAGCAATGCAAGAATGATTTGATCAAGCCCAGAGTTGGGGACAGATTATTCGAAGAATAAATCTGACAGTGGTTTCTGATGGCAACGCAAGATTGAGCAAATAATTCGACTGATAATTCGGTCGGTGAGGGCTCAGATTTGAATAAAATATAACGCAAACTTATCTTACGCATCATCAAATTGTACCCTCGATGTCGCCACAGGCTCTCTCTCTTTCTCTCTCTCCCCCCCCCTCTCTCTCTCTCTCTCTCTCTCTCTCTCTCTCTCTCTCTCTCTCTCTCTCTCTCTCTCTCTCTCTCTATCTAACGCATCATTCGTCGAATAATTCGAGCCGTATTTTGAAATTCACATTGCCTCCACCAACCGTAAAAATTAGCAGCATGAGTAAAGCTTTCTGGAAGATCGAATGGTTATTTTACTGAAAAAAAAGTTTTGGCGCATAATGTATACCACAACGCAAATTTTTTTTGAGTTACATTTATATGGACTGTAGCCGTTTCTCATAAAAAATACACTAAAAAACAAAACAAAAAACACGAAAAACTAAATCAAAGCTCTAATCTCGAAAAGACCGGGGGCTCTTGCAAACGGTTTTTACACGGGGCCTACGTACAGAGTAAATTCTTGCATAAAAACCTGTAAAAATACGACGATGAGTCCACTGAAAAATCACACAATTTACTCTCAGAATCGGGCTTAGTGACGGAGAGACGCAGGTATCATGGGAGATTCCTATCTAAATTGATACTTACCTCTATGTTTCCATGAAGAAAATGACAAATACTTAGACAGGAATATCCCCGGATACCTGCGTTGGACCTTGCTGTTATAGCAGTTGTGCGAGTTTATTAATAAATTTTAGACTTTCTTAGTATGATATTTTCGTGATTTTCGCTGGTTTTTACATTTGATTGGACTATTACATTTGCCTACAGCAAAAGTTTGCAAGAGCCCCATTATTCTTAGAAATGATTTTGTCGACGTCACTATTATTATACCTCTGGACAGGGGCGTGCCGTGGTTTCCAGAGGGGGGGGGGCAAGAATGCAATCTTGCCGCCCTCCGCGAACTAAATTATAAATTTGATGACCTTTTTTTTCTTTTTCTTGTTACACACTGATTGTGCCGCCCTCTGAAATTAATTTTGAAATTTGATAACTTTTTTTTTTTTTTTTTTTTTTTTTTTTTGTTGTTCACCCTGATTTTGCCGCCCCCGAGAGTGCCACCCAAGGCAAGGGTACCGGGTACCTACATGCCCCCCCCCCCCCCTCGGCACGCCTCTGCTTCTGGAAAAGAATGAAATATCAGAGATTGGGTTAGTTGTTATAACGCTCGAGTGTCAGCAACCTAAGAAACGAAAGGCAATAAAGTTGCAACTTGCAAGTAAAAACAAGTAGGTATTCAAGTTTCTATTTGATTAATGTCGACGCGGTTGTATTTTCTGCGGGTGCGAAAGCACAAAGGACTTTTTGAGTTGTTTACGACGTGTTGGAGGAGCCAAGATAGGATATCGGGAGCAAGACAAGAGAACCCCCTTGAGTCCACCATCTTGAGAAAATCGGTGGCTCCGATGAGCAAATTATGGGAGCCCCTTACTCCTTACCCTTAAACTTTTAGCCAGAAGCTGAGATTAATAAAACTTGCTTCATTGACATAAAACATGCTTACCTGTACCCGAGCTAAACCGCGCAGCTCAGCAGGAGAGTCAGCTCTTATAACTTTAACATGCGAAGGATCCGCTTGGTTTTTGGCTCAAAGCCACCCGTATATACGAGCCCACGTTGCGTCTTATACTGACAACCGAGAAAGGCTAAGATTTCAAGGGATTTTGAAGTGGGAAACGTTGCGTTACACAATGGTCTGAGAATCGAAAAAAAATTGGCCAAAACTCAATGAAAATAAAAAGTAATAAAAAATCATCGTTTCCTACGTATTAACCCAGGTATGAAGAAATATTTTAAAAATATTTTAAAAACATTTTAATAAAAGTATTTTCAAAAAATTTTAACAAAATTATTTTAAAAATATTTTCAAAATGAAAAATATTTTTAAAATGTTTTTAAAATATTTTAATCAAAATACTTCGACAGCTATAATTGGCATGAACAGATCATGTTTTTTAAAATGTTTTTAAAATATTTTTTCATATCTGCCACTGAAAAAAAAAATCAATTGTTAAAGCAACAATTTAAAATTTGCTGATTTAACAAAAATTGAAAGTTGCTAAATCTACCAGGGCTTTCTGTTAAGTTAACAATTTATGTGTTGAGTTTACAAAAAAAGTTGTTAAATCAACCACATAATGGTGTTCTTTTAACAAAATAGGGATTGTCAATGTAGCAATTTTTAAAAGTAAAAAAAAATACAGAACTTAACCCAATTAGTTGATCTAACAATTCAGCTTGTTATATATCAGCAAAATAAATTGCTGATTTTACTTACTAATTTGTTATTCCTGCAGCATAACAATTGCTATTTTTACTATTTGATTTGCTGGTTGGGCAAAAATATTTGTTAAGCTAGCAAAATGAATTGCTGATTTAGCATTTGAGTAGTTAATTTAACAAAATTATAGGTTAATTTAGCAAATCATTTTGTTCTGCACTTGTTTTAACTATTTATTTTTTTGAGTGTGGGTATAAGCTTCATTTTAAACTTTCCAGTGACATTTCTAGGTTTAAATTACTTGTTATAAAAGTTCTCTGTTATTAAAATGGGTCTGTTGCATACTTTTGCTACAACAATATAGAACCTTGATTCTTATGTAAATTTCGGCGAAAATAACGATGCGCACATTAAAAATGTTTAAAAACCACTCATTAACTCAGGAAATCACCTTAATTTCAAACAGCCCGCGCTACACGAGACACTATTTGCAACCGGTATACTACTACATAGACGGAACCACCGTGCCTAAGTAAACAACATCGTAACTACAAAATGAAGGAATTCCCGTTTAAATACATGAACTATTGGCTGCATTTGCTGTCTGGTCTTTTCGATTTATCAAAGATTACAAAATAATATAAGAAATGTACGCATCTAAACGAAACATTCCAATGTTTGTAAGTTTTGTTCATGTTTACATAAACGAGATGGTTCCATCTATGTAGTTATAAGTCGATGATATAGTGTCTAGTGTAGCGCAGGTTGTTTGAAATGGAAGATATTTTCTGAGTTAATGAGTGCACAGAAAAAACGGAAAAAACACTTTGGTAGCGCTGACAAAACCTTTGGTAGAAAAATGGCCCAGCAAAAGACTTTAGTTGGGCCAACCAAATTTTTTATTCACCCAGCAAAATCTCTTTAGTTAAACGTAAAGAACCCTTGGTTGGCTCAACTAAAGTCTTTTGCTGGGTCATTTTTCTACCAAAGGTTTTGTCAGCGCTACCAAAGTGTTTTTTTCTGTTTTTTCCGTGTGGGTTTTGAAAGTGTTTAATGTGCGCATCGTTATTTTCGCCGAATTTTACGTTAGAAACAATGAGTCATATTGATGTAGCAAAAGTACGCAACTGACCCGTTGGGTTTGAAAGTTTATAAAATGATAAATAGATGAGAGATTTGCTTTCTGATTTTTGGCCAGTTTATTTTGAAAATCTCATACCAGAGTGCGTTGTTGTCGAAAAGAGAAGTGATGCGGGAGGAGGATTTTGCATCAACATCGCTTCTTCAGATCCCTCGCATACGCCGGCGTACGCGCTCTTCCCAAAAATAACACGATTAGGTATAAGTACATGCAAGCCATAATAAAACATACCAGCGGAATAACGTTTTTGCTGGTCTAGAAGCATCATTATTTAGAATAAAATCGGTGGATTTAAAAGCTCTTTTCACTGCTCTTATACACATACCGTACGTATACGCGCTTTTATTGCATTATTTATATACTCACACTTTTACTAGCTATTGGCGGCACTGCAATGGCGTACGCAGGAATTAGTTTCTCTCGCTCTTTTCCCGTTTGAGTGTATGTACTAGAAAAGGAAAGTAATAGGGGCTGAAGTCATATTTGAGACCCTGTTTCTGTCCTTTTCCAACACACGTGTTCAAATGGGGAAAGAGAGAGAAAGACACATTCCTGTGTACGCTACTGGGCGGCAGGATGGCGCGTAGCGTAAACAAACGCCAAGCCACTGTTGTTTGTTATTTTTTTCTTTCCATCGACATCTCTTCTCTCCCTCGAGTTTACGATCGAACCGTAAATGTCGATTAAAAGATGAATGTCTCGAAATGCGTTAACGCATGATAACTTGAGATTCTAAACACTTCCAATTGGATTGAATTTTTTTTCCGTTTATCTATCGCTCTTCATTCATTCTATGTTCATATAAAAGCTTTTGTTGGGTGGAACAGGAATCGTAAAATTTTTGGGCGCTTGGATTAAATCGCATGTGAATGTTTCCTCGTCTCTGAGTTGGATTAAGTTCAAGGAGGGATTATAGAGAGAGTAGGATCCGGATTATCTCTTGCAAGTTTAGAAATGCGTACAGAGCATGGAAGTCATTGATGCAGTGTGAATATAACACGTGGTACATGATCTACATAGATCTACTTAGGTACATATCACAAATTTGCAAGAGCTCCATTAGAATCTTCATAGAAATTCAGTGCTGATCTGGTTATTTATCTGCTCTCTACAAGTTTGCTATCAATCACTGGCGCAACCAGGATATCTTCCATCTCTCTCATTTCCCATTTGAATGTATGAGTAGGAAAAGGACAGAAGGAGGGGGTTTTATCCCCTTGTCCATCCTTGTCTAACATACGTTTCTTAATGGAGAAAAGAGAGAGATGAAGAAACTCTCGGTACACTGGCGCAACCAGGATCTCTTCCATCTCTCTCATTTCCCATTTGAATGTATGAGTAGGAAAAGGACAGAAGGAGGGGGTTTTATCCCCTTGTCCATCCTTGTCTAACATACGTTTCTTAATGGAGAAAAGAGAGAGATGAAGAAACTCTCGGTGCGCTACTGCTATCAATCCATCAAAGATTCGCAGCTCGTTAAAGTCGATATGTCACAGACAAATCGCAATCAGCTTGCAATTTGATTATACAAACTTACTTATGATCAGAAAAAAATCAGATCAAGCGTAATGTCCAGTGGCGTAGCGTGCAATGTGGCAACGTTGCACAGTGTTCATTTAAACCAATGTAAAAGGTCGAATGCGAAGGTGTTCACCGAACACCCAATGGTTCGATCTTTTTCATGGATTTAAATGGACATGATACAACGTTGCCAAATTGCACGCTACGCCACTGGTAATGTCGACTTATAGAATAATCGTATCGAGTTTTACTTTAGCTCATTTGAAAAATAATATAGTTAAAGAAAATGGCGATTTCATCGGATTAGGTTTATTTTGATTAGCTCTTTACGTACGGTGTTTTAGATGAAATGTGTTTGAACACCTGATGTGTTTATTTGCTTTAAAAGTTCATAAAAAGAGGACCAGTTGAGAAAAACTTAATCTGTGGTTATCAATCGTACCGTTGGCTTATTAACTTTAGAATGAGCTATAGATCAAATCTCGACATAACTTTTCTGAAAGACACCACTACGCTTGATCTGATATTTTCCTGATCTTTAACCCTTCACTGCATGGGGTTCCACCGGTGGAACAAATTCTTCAAACGCTCATATAAAATACAGGTTTTTAGATATGCCTTCGGCGCATGGTGTGTCAACGCGGGAGAAGGTATATTTTGAGCTCACACAAAAAAAAAAAAAAAAAATTGGCTGAAAGAAAACATCATGCAGTGAAGGGTTCGTGATCGAAATCATGTCAGGGGGAAAATTTGCCCCCGTATCCAAACTGACCACATTTTGATTATTTTTATAAAGTTTCCGGCGTTGGCTTTTTGAAAAATCCAATTACAGTAATTTTTTTTTTTTTTTTTAAAAATTTAAAAAAAAAAAAAAAAAAAAAAATTCCCGCCATTTCTTATGGTGTTATATCACTTTTAAAAAACGAGTGAAAAATAGAAAAAAGAGAATTTTGACCGAAAAACCGTCAAATTATTTTGTTCACTATTTTTCCCATGTATTTGACCACCTAATACATTGAAAAATCCACATTTGCTTGAGAAAAAAAAAAATCATGCAGTGAAGGGTTAAGCCTTTGTGGACCAGATTAGTTCAAGAGAACACCACTCCTCCGTTCATACAGGGAAGGTAGTTAACTGATCGTACTCGGGGGAGTTGGAATTGCCTATGCGACGAATTGAAGGCGCCCAACGCATCCTTATTTTGTAACTGTTTTCATCGATAATCGCGTTTATCTGGAATGAGGACTGAATCAATGTGAAACAGACTAGAGGAAAAAAACGAGTATACTCGGGCTTGGCCCATAAGGGGTTAACTAATAAGCGGCTTGCTTTTTGCCTAAGCAAGCCAGTTTTGATCTGTCTAACTTTGCGACTTACCTGTGACAGATACAAACCTTCATTTCTGATCTCTTCCTTCAATCTCTTCAACATTTTATCAATGATCCTTTTTTCTCCGTGTACGACACTCCTTCAAGCAGCGAAGAGCTCCTTCCGGGAGAAACAAATCATTGTCTCTGGGACCCTTATGTACACCCTTTTTTGTCATTCAATGAATTTCGCGATGCTCGGTAAAAGAATTTTCCCCTTTTCTCACCTCGCATACAATGTTCAGTGAAAAAAGGGCCTGGGGGCTTTTAATCTTCAAACTTACGGGCAACTTAATTAAGGAGAAAAAGGAGAGGGAGGGTTTACACCCTTTCAAAGTAAAACGCGTTTTTGGGCGCATCGGGATGAGAAGGCAACAAAAACATTAACGTTCCGCTAATAAAGTTATCCTCTCTCGCTCTCCTCTCTCCTCTTTCTCTCTCTCTCTCCCTTTCTCTTTCTCTCTCCTCTCCCCTCTCTCTTCTCTCTCTCTCTCTCTCTCTATTTTCTCTCTCTATCTCCCTCCCCCCTCTTTTCCCACCATCTCTCCCTCTCTATCCGGGTCCTAGGGTTTTTAAAGTCCTACTGGGGCCGGGTTAGGTTTTTTTTTTAATCTTGTTTACATTTGCTTTTTTGTCTGATTGTGTATTTATTTAACTTTTTATTTACTTATTTTTTTAAATTTACTATTTTATAAACTATGTTTCTTTCTTTAGCTTTATATTTTTTTTATTTTTTTATTGTTATCTTCTTACTGTTTTTAGGTTTAAGTGGCAGAATAGGGCCCAAAACCTAAACTTTGCCTAAAAACTGTATGATTTTTTTGTTTTACTTATGTTATTAGCATTAGTTCTTTTTTTTAATAAAAACGGTTCATCATCACATCATCATCATCATCATCATCATCTCTCTCTCCTCTCTCTCTCTCTCTCCTCCTCTCTCTCTCTCTCTCTCGTCTGAAGAGAAGACTTCATAGTCTTTAAATTTTGCCTCTTGGACACTATCAAATTTTGTTATTATCTATTTATGCTTTCTTTATTATAAATTTTCTTTACTTTGTTATATTGAATAAAAACCGCTTTCCCCCTCTCTCCTCTCTCTCTCTCTCCCCCTCTCTCTCTCTCTCTTCCTCTCTCTCTCTCCCCTCTCTCTCCCCCTCCTCTCCCCTTTTTCTCTCCTCTCCCCTCTCCCCCCTCTCTCTCTTCTCTTTTCTTGTTTTTTCGTTTTTTTTGGGCTTATTTCTTTATCCCCGCCTCTATACCTTCACTCCTCTCTCTTAATCAAACCTCTCCCTAACCGCTCTCACCCCCAACCCTCCCCGTCATTTTATTAGATTTTTTCCCCCCCCTCCCCCCTTCCCTCCCCCTCCCCTAACTCCTCCCCTCCTCCACCCTCCCCCCTCCCCCGCGGGTCTTTTCTTTCTCTCCTTTTTTAATATCTCTCCCCCTTTTGACCTATTTGTAAACTGAGACGAATCCTTATTTTAAAAAAAAATGACGGAGTGTTCATCGTGTGTTGTGACGTGGGGTGAAGTGCCGCGACAGGCAGGAAGTTTAGGGAGGAGGAAAGGGAAGAAGAAAAATTTAAAAATGGATGAAATTTGGGGGGGGGGGGGGGGGGGGGGGGGGGCTGTCGACACCTGGCGAAGTAGGTATAAGTGGAACAGATGGCAATGCAAGTTTCGAGACAAAGAGCGAACGCAGAATCGCGACTTGAAGTTTGTCTAATCCGTACGGAATTTTCGACGCCTTCCTTCTTGTTAACTTTCGAATCCCTTCTCTATCGATCGAATCCTTTCGTTTTGGCTCGCCTTCCTCGCACTTTTATCAATGAAGCTCTTGTGAGGTTTTGCTACAGCCAAATGGACTGTCAATGGGTCTGTTGCAAACTTTTGCTACAACGATAAAGAGATTGTTTCATCGTATGTAAAATCGCCCGAAAAGTCCATTGGTGGCATCAGAAAGTCATGAAATGCGATAATAAACTCACTAGAGACGTGTAATGAAATCCAAGATGGCGGTAAAATATCTAGCAACCTGTGTGCACGCACTGTGAACATCCATGATGGCCAACGTTAACAACCTCACAGCATCGGAGGTTATGTGTTTATTTACGTTGATGATTGGGTTTGATCGATATTGTAGGGTTGGCTATCCTTGGATATTCGTGGTGCATGCATACAAGTTGCTCGATATTTTACCGCCATCTTGGATTTCATTAAACGTCTCTCGTAAGTTTAATACTGCATTTTATGACTCTCTGATGCCACTAATGGCCTTTTCACGCGATTTTACATGATTTTCGCTGGTTTATACATCAGAATGGACTATTCATTTGCTCACAGCAAAAGTTCGCGAGAGCCCCATACTAAGTCATTTTTTGCAAGGCATAGTAGAATTATACTTTTGTTTTTTTTTTTTTTTTATTATTATCATCTGTTGTACCTTTATTCATTACATCAACCAAGTCAAAATTATTATTAGTTGATACACCTGTACAATGGCTTAGTAATTTAATATACTGTTTGGATGAAAAAAGGTTTTCCCTTTTCCTCCGTGGGGAAGGGGGTCCCCCTACACCTTCCATTAGGGTTAAACAATTTTGATTCCCCTTGAAGATTTTGCTGCGGGCATACCAATTAAGACTCGTGCATTTTAATGATGTAGCATAAAAAAAAAAAAAAAAAAAAAAAAAAAAAAAAAAAAAAAAAAAAAAAATAATAATAATCGAGTATGTCCCGTATCAATTTTCCAATTTCCTCTCCTCGGAATCATAACTCTTCTCGGGGTTGAGTAAATTAATTGGACGTCGGTCAACTGGATCGCCGATCACGAGGGTATAGAAAGTTCATGTATAGGAGCGAGCGAACTTAAATGAGGAAGAAGTGAACGAACGCTCGCCGCGAACGCCCGGACGGGTCAACTGGTGCGATCTTCGGATCTTGAGTAGAGCAACGGATGGCAATGACGTATGACATTTAGATATAACACGAGCACTTTATAATTGATAAATGGAAAAAAAAGAAGGGAAAAAGTAACCCGGTAACTGACTCCACCTTGCGGGGTTGATGGTGGGGGGGGGAGGGGAGGGAGGGGGGGGGGAGAGAAGGATAAAACTGGTGCCCGGTGCTCGTGCCTCGACGTTCCCGTGCAGCCCGTGTGCGAGGAGAAAGTTTTGATTAAAAATAAAGTTATTCTAATTAGCACTAACTATGTGCTCTGCTTCAGGGAGATACGCGATCCGTGATACGGCGGAGACCGGCCCAAGTCTTGATAATTGTAATTATTGCCTGCCTCAAAGCTTTCATCTTATGGGCTCTCCCTATATCCGCACTCCTTTGGAAACTGGCCGTTAAAGGATTCAGTAAGTGATTTTAATCGTGGAAGTGCTCTTGTTTTTTTCTTCTTTTTTTTTTTTAAATCCCTTCGCCGTTACAGGGATGAGGAGGGGAAGAAAGAAAGTTCAGTGGAAAGTTAAATAAAAAGATTTCAGACGAAGAAAGGATGGAAGAGGGATTGAGGACTTTGGAACTTATTGGATTGGATTTTGTTTTGAAAACTTGAGATTGGAAAGTGTCATCGGTCTTCGATTTTTGTTCCTTCGGATTATAGCAAACTGAAAAAAAAAATTATTGATAAAATTTATATCACTTGTGGTTCATTTTTTTTGGCCCCGAGCAATAATAGATTTGGTGACTTACTATATAGATATATGCCTGGCTAAGTTTCCACGAACGGAGTTGTTGAAACTTTTGATACACGGAAAAAACAAGTGGTAGAATTTACCATCTGCATAGTTGATTTTGGAGACAGCTATCAAGTATGGTAAATTTGACTAAATAATGGTAAAATGTACAAAGTTAACTTAATTTACCATAGTGTTCGTTGAATTTACCATCTACTTGATAGCTGACTCCAAAATCAGTGCAGATGGTAGATTCTGCCAGTCTTTTTTTCCGTGTACAGGCTTATTAATATATATTTGATTCCGATGTAAAAACCTTCACTTTGTAATTATTTACGGGCTTTCAAAACTTAATCGGGTTCAAAAATGCATATTATAATAGTTTAAAATGCAGAATTTAAGTACCTTTTTTGCGGCAAAATTTGCTTTATCCAGGGAAATAACGAAATTAACCCCTTGCCGTAAGCGCAGTGCACTGGCGCAATCAGAATCTCTTCCATCTCTCTCATTCCTTATTTGGATGTTTAAGTAGGAAAAGGACAGAAAGAGGGGGTTTAATCCCCTTGTCTAACATACGTTTCTGAATGGAGAAAAGAGAGGGATGAAGAAACTCTCGTTGCGCTACTGGCGCCGTGTATTAGGTCGCCTCGCTTGCCGAACCCAACCAATCAGAGTGGACGCCTCCTTCGCCTCCATGGTATCCTTCTTCTTCTTCATTCTTGAGACTCTTTTATTCACAGGGACTCCAGCCCTTTACTGCATGATTTTTTTTTTTTTTTTTTTTTTTTTTTTTTTCAAAAAAATAATATTTTTTTTTTCAGTACAATTTTGATCCTTGAGACAGGGGAAAATAGTGAAAAAATTATTTCCATTATATTTCTATGGTAAAGAGCCTGAATATTAATTTTTCCAAATATGGCTTTACCCGCATTTAGGTATCCATGCAACTAAAAATAAAGTTTTCAGGCTAAAAAAAAAAAAATTAAAGTAGTAAAAAATAAGTCAGTAAGTTTCAATAGTTGTTTTTTTTGTATATGGTACCCCTGCGTTACTCCCAAACATAACAATGAAAATCGGAAAATCTCGATCAGATTTTCAGTAAGCTATTTTCAACCACTCTGCACGTTCTCTATCCTGTGCTGCGCGCTCTAGGACAAAATCGACAATTCTTACTCGTTTAGTATCTGTTCCACATGTGACCCACCATGCAGCGACAGTACAACTCAAGTCTCCTACTTTTAGATAAGGCTTCAAAGTAATTGTTCCAGATCTGGGCTCATCTGCAGTTAAGGGCTAGTTTGACCAGTCAAAACTCAAAGTCCAATTTTATCGACGGACAACGGAAAATAAATGTATTGAAAAAGCAATGATGATGGTGCAAAAGGGCTTCTACACGTGGTAGTAGCCCATAGTAATAACACGCGTCACACGTGAACATTCTGAATGGAGACGTCAAGAACTGCGATCCGCCGCATGAGGTTACTGACGCTGATGATTAATGGTCCTCGCGCTTGAGATCGCCCCCGCCCACCCTCGCGGCAAAACCCCGTAATACCCCCCCCCCCTCCCTTCGCGGCCTCTAATACGACCACTCTCTCCTCATTGGCTTCAGTTCCGCAGAACCGCTCCAAAAAACAATACATTTTACTCACTCAGAAATTATGGTGTATGTGTTTATTGTTTCACTTTCTCCCTTTTCGCCCCCTCTCACCAGCTTCCCCTCCCCCCCTCCATTTCCACCCTCCAACCTTCTCTCTCTCCTCTTTTCTGGCAGTCAAACAGTGGTCATCATGATCGTCGCAATGGTCACTTTATCCTATCCGTGCTCTAATTTTCCTAGTATAACGATTATTCACGGTTTTCAAAATGATGCTCGTGGAACGCCATAGGACGTTGCCGATTCTACGTTGTTTAGTACAAGCAGGAAAAAGAAAGAAAAAACAAGCAGGGGATCTCCAATACAATTTATGTTTTGGCAAAGCGTGCCGCGATAGGTCTGTATAGTTTTTTTTTTACAAAAGTTTTGGTATTTAGCTTTATAAGTATTTGGTTGTAATCGTTCAGTTCAAGTCTCAGAATTCAGAGGTGATTAGCTCACCCCACCGAACCTCAATTTTTGGCAACAAAAATTGAGTTTCTTGCCAAGATATTAATAGAGGTGCAGTATTAATATTTACCATCAAATTTTCGTAAATTAGGAAAAAAAAATAATCGCAGCAATTATCAGGCAGAGGTGAGACCCGAACCAGGGACCGCACCCTCCGCAGTCTTGCATCGTACAATTGATTGTGAGTCACCTCACATAGGAACAAGGCACAATCTTTATGTCTATGCATCGTACAATTGATTGTGAGCCACCTCACATAGGAACATGGCACAATCTTTATGTCTATTGTCTATGCATCGTACAATTGATTGTGAGTCACCTCACATAGGAACATCAAGGCACAATCTTTATGTCTACAGGAGCCCGGCTGAACATCTCGAGAACGGTTTAACATTTTGAAAAACGCTGACATTTTTAATAATTCTCTCTATTGAAAAAGAATTTACCTTTGGAATCACCAACATGATTTTACTATTGATCTAATCGAGCGCTCTAACAATAATTTATTCGAAAAAATCGTCGATACATTGAGAATCCTGGTCATTTTTAAAGCGAATTTGTCATTACTACATATTTAATAATTGATACGTTTTGTAATTCCAACGAGAAATTTTACTTCTGGGCATAAGAGGGCAAAAGCCCACTTTGGAAAATTCGTCAACACTCAAGTCCAAAGTATTTTGAGGAAACATGCAAAAACAAAGGCAACGAATACAGTAAAAGGAATTCGGTTGTATAGTAGACTTGAATGAGAAAGCAGAATGCAGTTTTAACCGCCTCCTGTAAAGTTGTCAAAGTGAGCTTTAGTCCCTTCATATTAATAATCCTCATTAAATTTGTTTGGCGTGAGCAAATCAATAAGTATATAGAGTTTTTACGAAAAGTAAGTTTAGGTATTCCCTTTTAATCAGGCACATTTACAAACTTTTGCTACAAATGGTTGCTCGGCTTATACCTCAAAAAACAACAAACGAAAAACTGTAGTGGCAATTAAAACTTCCGTACCTACACTCGTTAGCTTAATGAGAAAAAAAAGAAATAAAACAGGAAACGGCAGTGATGGAGGAAAAGGTCCTGGCTTCAATTTTCCAGCTCAAAATAGAGAAAAAATCACTCTAATCTCTTGTTCATTAAACTTTTCATAGATCACAGTTTCAATCGGAATAACCAACTAGCCAAAGCATATCGTGGCAGAAATGAGTAGATATCTCGCGTCGACACCGAAGTTTTTAAGCTATGTAAAACGGGCATCACATCACTTCGTCCTTTGTTCCTTCATGCATAAAGCGGATTTGATCCTATGACCATAGAATATCAACATCAAACCGCAATAGAATCATCTCAAAGCTTAATCAGCAACTGAAATACATATTTCTTTGTTCACAGTGTTTCAACCTATACAGTTTTTCGATAAATTTTGTCTAACAAATATGGGAATTTTTAGGCGGATTATTTATTCGCTTTGCCTAGTTACTATAACTGGAGGCAGTGGCGTCGCGTGCCATCTGGCAACAATGCAACTGCTCCATTTAACCTCATTAAATATATCATTTAATATCCTCGTGCACTGTGCACCCCCTAAATTCGATATTTCACATGAAATTCAATGGATAGAATACATTGTTGCAACATTGCACGCGACGCCACTCACTGCAGGAGGGTTTATTATTTTGTTTCGTATACTTCCTATTTCTACCACGGTAGATTTAGTTATCAGCTTGGTTTATCAAAATGAGGCTCTTGCAAACTTTTTCGGCTGATGATTGAAAAGTTGATTCTAGTATACAAACCTGTAAAAATTACGATGAGTAAACTAAAAAATGACAAAATTAACTCTCAGAATCAGACTTAATGGCTGGCGGACCTACGCAGGTATTATGGCAGATTCCTGTCTAATAAGAGACACATCTCTGTGTTTCCGTAGAAGAAGTGACAAGTTAGACAGGAATCCATCATGATACCTGCGTTGAACCGCCATTACGTTCTTGTCGTTACAGCTGTTTTCTGAGTTTATTTTTAAATTTCAGACTTTTTCAGTGTGATTTTCGTGATTTTTACTGTTTTTCTACACTGAAAAAAAATAAATTGTTAAAAAAGTACAGAACAAAATGATTTGCTAAATTAATCTATAATTTTGTTAAATTAACAACTCAAATTCTAAATCAGCAATTCATTTTGTTAGCCTAACAACTAACTTTGCCCAACTAGCAAATCAAATAGTAAAAATAATAATTTTTATGCTGGAATAACAAATTAGTAAGTAAAATCAGCAATTTATTTTGCTGATATAACAAAGCTGAATTGTTAGATCAACTGATTGGGTTAAGTTCTGTATTTTTTTAACTACTTAAAATTGCTACATTGACAATGTCTATTTTGTTAAAAGAACACCATTATGTGGTTGATTTAACAACTATATTTGTAGACTCAACAAATACATTTTTAACTTAACAGAAAACCCTGGTTGATTTAGCAACTTTCAATTTTTGTTAAATCAGCAAATTTTGAATTGTTGCTTTAACAATTGATTTTTGTCAGTGTACATCAGATTGGAGTTATTTATTTGCTTTTAGCAAAAATGGGCAAGAGCTCCATTTAGAAATTATTTTTTTTAGTGCTAACAAGCGATGATTGTATTGAGTGCGTACTGCGTCCTTCCCTATTCAATGCCTTTGCTTATTGTTGCTTTTCATTCTGATGCTTTTTCGTGTGACAAATTAATTTTTGACAATTAGCTTCTTTGTTTGTTTGTTTGTCGTTTTAGTGTCATCTACGGCTCCGTAACGGATAGCCTAAGGAGCGCTCTCTCTCGTCTGCGTCAGCGGACTGCCAACTCCGGCTCTGGGGAGTCATCACCTGATGCTTCCCCAACGCACACTCTCACGGTGAGTCAAAATTAATGCACTTTTTTGAGTACCCTGTATAGTGTATTTCTAAAATCTGAAATTTTGATTATGTCTTTAGATGTAAAACAATTAAATTTCGCATGCTCAAACATTATACGAGTTTTATTCTGCAGGGTGTTTTGGGTTTAACGTCGGGAAATTTTCGAGCCGATAGTGGGGCAGTTGCAAGGTTCTGAAATGTATTTCTTATGAAGAAAATGAAAGTACTTAATGAGCTGAGAACAAAGATGATTTTAGTTTTTGATAAAGTCCCATTGTTCTGGAGATGTGATTTTGGCCCAGAGTACATTGTTTTAAACGGAAATTCCGCGTAGTGGCGTCATTACGCACACAATTTTTTACAACTTTACACGTGTGTATCTCCGAAACCGGAACACTTACGGAAAAACTAAAGGCACCATTGTTCTTAGCTCATCAAGTTCCATAATTTTCTTTATAAAAACACACATTTTCAGACCCTTGCAACTGTCCCATTGTTCCCTAATTTTTTTTTTTTTTTGAGCAAGATAACTTGATGCGCTTTGTAGATGCTCTACTCGCGCGTGTAAAGCAAAAGCAGCATAGTTCTCAGCTCATCAAGTACTTTAATTTTCTTCATAAAAAAGACAATATTTCAGACCCTTGCGACCAGAGATAAATAGAGACAGAGCACTGTGCTAAAATAAGTAGGATTGATTTGAAGCAGACACTGAATTTTCGGGGATCCAACAAAATAACATATAGGACAACATTCAACACCGTTTGATGTCATACGGTGTTGAACGGTGACATTCAGTGCAAACAGGGGGGATTGGGGGGGATAGGCTGGGAAGTGTAGAGGAGGGTGCTCACCATTCAACACTATGCGACATGAGAAGGGTGTTGACTGTTGTTTTGTTGAATCCGCGAGAATTCAGAGTGCCTCTGCAGCAGCCAGTTAGTGCTCCGTCTCTATTCGGCCTCATTTTTGATAATCTTCAATATTTGATGGCAAAAATTTTATATTTCCAATGAAAATACATGGGATTAAGTGGACGAAATGCAACGCTGTCAGATTTTATGCAACGTCACTGCTATCAACTCTCGTCTGGCAACTGCAGTGCTGCCAAATTTCAGGTTTAAATACGTTTCTTGCCCATGAAGCTCAATGTGGAACATACGATATTTAAAACCTGAAATCTGGCAACGATGGTCAATACGCGCCGCTTTTGCTCATTGTTCTTTGCTCCCAGCGGGATGAATGCTGAGCTTACGTCATTAGTCCTGCCCACACTCAGCTGATATTTACAAACCGATCTGTGTTCAACCGAACTCTTAAATTCTATGTGCTTAGTGATATCAACTAATAACTCTTTTCGTTACCTCAATTTCCTCTGCCACATTCCGATTTAGAGTAAACGACACGCCTAATACATTGTTGATGAATTAATTATTCTGTCAAGAGCCGTGTATCTCCATTCGGTAAAATCTATGTTACGGTAGAAATTTGTATCATTTTTGATGCAGGCAGGTATTATGGCTTTCAAACATTAATTTACTGAGGGGAAAACTGTGTGTTAGAAAAAATAGCAATGGCAATCACATAGTCTCGCAAAAAAAAAAAAACAAAAAACAAAAAATCAAAAAAAAAAAAACATATAAATATACAGGGTGTAACGAAACTATATACAATAATTTTCAGGGCGTGTTTTAGAGGTAAGAATAATACTTTTTGTTTCCTATAAACATGGGTCCGAAATTGCAGTCTGTAGTTACAGTGTTGCAAAGTTTCCGAAAAACAAATTGAAAAATTGTCAAACACCGCTTTTTCTTTGATTTTGTCAATTCTTGACCGACTCCTGCAACTTCAGGGACGATTTTCTCGGAAATGAATTGCGTAAAGGAAAAAGTTGTAAGGACCAAAAATGTACATTTTTTACGAACTTTTGAATGCTGCTAATTGTTTTTAGTTTCAATGAATTTGAGAGCATGTTTTAACACAATTTGACCAAAAAAAGTGAGAAAAATCATGAAAAACCCCCGAAACCCCCCTCAAGTTTGTGCATACAGTATTTTCACGGCCAAAATCGGCAAGAGCGCCTAAAATGACATAAGAGCTTTTATTTACGAGCATCAAGAAAAATTCACGAGGGAGTTATGACAATCTTTCAAATTGTTTTTCGAAAACTTTGCAACACTATAACTAGAAAAGACTACAATTTCGGACCCATGTTTATAGGAAAAATAGTCTTATTTTTACCTCAAAAACACGCCCTGAAAATTAATGTTTATATTTTTGTTACACCCTGTATAGTATGTTTCAACGAATAAAATGAAAAGGAACGTAGCAGAAATTACAACAGTGGAACTTTTAATCTACATGGCATACACCGTACACGTTTTTCTTTTTATTCATCCTGCATCCTCTTTAATTAGTTTCTATACCGTGACACTTTTTTTCGTATTTGCTTGTTATTCATCAAAGTCATTTGGGATGCCTTCTCTTTGAAAAAATGTTACATGGATATACCTGGAAATCAAAGATATAATGTGAATATGAGGAAGTTCCATCAGATGCGTGGCGGAAAACTGCGCCGTTATTACTACAAAATATTCATCCGAGTTTCATGATCAATTCGTTCGTAGTTTACAAATCGCTCGGATTTTCCGATTCAATCGATTTCCCGTCGATCGAGCTCTTATTCACGATAGTGTTCACGGTATAGTTCCATGGTTTTTTGAAAGAAAATAAAAATCTGGAATATGCTAAAGATTATTGAAGAGTCAATAAACTCCATCAGCATCAGTGGCTCCAGTGACACAGTGGCGGCTCGTGCAATGTGGCAACGATGGGTTCTCTCTATTTAAACTTATGTGAAACTATCGATCTTCAGGAGGTGCAATTGCACCCCCAAGATATCGATACTTTTGCATAGTTTTAAAGGGCAAATGAGCATGGTTGCCATATTGCACGAGCCGCCACTGACCAGTGTAGACATCGTCAATAAGCCTTTAAAAAAGGATTGATACCACGTCCACGGAGTATATTGATACTAATGTAGTATATTGATGACTTCTTTGTTTCAATATATTGTCATTGAAGTCTCGCCATGACCTAACAAAGTAATTCAGAAACGTGCGTTTTTAAAACAAACTGCAAAATCCGCAAGCCGGCTCAGAGAATTGAGTCGTCGGTGCCTTTCCAAAAGGACGTGTTAATCTATCGGATCAATATCTCCAATACCTCGATCCAAGTTTGGCAGCCCTCGGACGCACACAGCATCTATGATAGCTTAAAATCGTACACAATTTGAAATAAAAATTAGATATGTTACCTTTGGGGGGGGGGGGGGAGAGTCCCCCTACACCTTCGATTAGGGTTCACAAATGTTGCCCCCTTTTGGCTACTTTTCTGCGGGCACCCATGATTCACAATAATTCCGAATCCAGATTATTAATTAAAAAGTAATATTTGAAAAATAATGTTTCCTATAGAGCGCCTTCAATCAGCTGTGTATGCAAAATCAGCAAGGTGGTGTAGGCATATTTAACTATATGCTCTTAATTAAAGCGAGAGAACGTTGGTTTGTCTTCGTAACTTGGTTGTGAAAGAGTTAACCAGCGTTTTCTGAGAGCTGAAGATTTTTCCCTCTCCTTTTTGCACACTTGGCAACGCTCGTCTCTGCTGCGCACGCCATTGAAGGAATAGCATGTTTATGACTACCTTCCGTTTTTTAACGCGTATTTACTTTATTTCCTGGTAGTATTATATTTCCAGGCCGTCCTCTAATAACATTATTCTTTGTAGCTTGATCCAATTTTCGGTGACGTTGTCAGTTGGACTCAAAACACACGGCTATGGTCCTCGCCAAAATACTTTACTTATTGGGCTGCCGTTTTGCGTATAATCAATGCTATTTTTCAACTCACCGATGATTCCACCGGATGAAAAAAGATTACACAGTTCATATCAGTGCATGACTGTAATAAACTAATATACTCGCATCTGTAATCTTTTCTCAACTGGTGGAGTCGTCGATGACTTTAAAAAACTTGTAGATATTTTAATTAATCAACGGAGTTTCCACCGATTAAGGAAAGATTATAGATCAGAGCATTTTCGCGTATTACAGTCATACACTGAACTGAACTGTGTAATCTTTTCTCAACCGGTGGAATTATCAGTAAATAGAAAAATAGCATTGATTATACGCAAAACGGCAGCCCTGGATTTATCTCTTCGTCATTTCTTTGCAATCCCTAGCCACATAGATACAGCCTATTTGTATACAAGGTTGTAGATTCAAGAGGAATGCTCATCTGACTTCGCGCCAAAAATTCAATTGGGCGCAGTTCAAAATCACTGCAGGAAAGATGTCCGACAAAAGCAGAAAACGTATACTCTTTGCAGGAACCATTGGGTTCTTTTCTGCTTTCCTGCAGAGGGCAGCCCAATGTTTTTTGCAAAGAGTATACGTTTTCTGCTTTTCTCGGCCATCTTGCCTGCAGTGATTTTGAACAGCGCGCCACTGAATTTTCGGCGAGAAGTCAGATGAGCATACCTCTTTAATCTATAACCTCGATTTTTATACTGATATGACGTTCGTTCAAGGGCACTAGGTTAGTGGTCGTAGACAGACAGAGCACGGCACTGTGCAGTAGCGCACCGAGAGTTTCTTCATCTCTCTCTTTTCTCCATTAAGAAACGTATGTTAGACAAGGATGGACAAAGGGATAAAACCCCCTCCTTCTGTCCTTTTCATACTTATACATTCAAATGGGAAATGAGAGAGATTGAAGATATCCTGGTTGCGCCAGTTCCACTGTGTATACGTACCGGCACCTGTCTGTCTGTGTGTATCACGGCATAACTTCTAAACCAATAGTCCATATACATACATCCAAATGCTTAGAAGTTGCTTTTAACATTCCTCAAATTGACTTTCTTTTATTTTTTCGAAATTTTAAATTTCAAGCAAGTTATGGACATTGGCGGATCCAGCCCTCGCGAACGGGGGGGGCGAACTTGGGATTTTCGCTCCCGGTGACCCCTTTTTCATTTTTACTCTCCTCCTTCCCCCCCTTCTTTGTCCCTTCTATCCCCTTCCCTCTCCCTCTTTCCCCCATTCTTTCGGTCGAACGGGGGGGGGGGTGAAGGGGGCGATCTCCCCCCCCCCTTTTATCCGCCAATGGTTATGGAAGATTAAATGGTTTTCAATAAACATAGGGAAAAATTGGAATATTTAAAATATAGCTGTTTCAATTTTGATTAATGCAAAAACATTCTGCAACCAGCCAACTATAAAATTAACTCCTTATATGGGTTCTGGGGGGTCTCTCTCAGAATATTTAACGGGGTTTGGGGCTCCCCCTCAGATTAAGTTTGATATGAGAAAGTGTTTGTGGGGTATCCCCTTTAGTTTATTTGTATTTCGGGACGTGAGATAACTTTACCATCGCGATAGACCTAAATTGAAGTATAAATAAAACACATCATGATAAGTGACTTCGGTATATGTCATTATTTGTTTCTATGAAATATTTTATAAAATTCACTTTGCTCAAGTTTTTTTCCTCTGCTTTTTTATTTTTTCCATTTGCATTATTCTTATACATACATATACTTTTCTTTTTTTTTTTGGAGTTGTGAAGGGATTATAAAAATGGGGACAAGAAAAAGGGGGTTGATGGGGGACGAAGGATAACTGTTGGAGCGATTTTATGCAAGAGATGTTTTGAATAGAAACAGAGAAGTTCTTCCCTTCCCATCATCCATATGGAAAGCTCGCGTTCGCGAGAGTAGAGTCCCTGTCCTCCCCCTCGCCCCCCCAACCCTTCCCACCCCCGCTTCTATCTTCTCAATCTCCTGCGAATCAGTCAGGCTGCAAAATACGTAACGCTAAGCTGAACAGAACAGGGCTCAAATTGGGGGCTGCCCAAGGCCGGCCTGCCTCCTCCGTGACGAGGATTATAACCGCCCCCCTCCCCCCCTCCACCACTGCCCCCCTCCCTCGGCACGTAAGATCAACTTAGATACGCACGCAAATTTCGTTGTTCGAGTAAAGCGTAAAGCATTTTGTCAAAAGTTAAAATCCATTCACTCCTCCTTGACCTCTGTATCCTTTCACTTTCATCCCCGCATCTCCATATTCTTTTTATATACTGTGATTATCCCACCGATTGACAAAAGATTACACGATTCAGTTGAGTCTTCGACTGTAATGCACGAAAATACTTGCATTTGTGATCTTTTTTTTTTTTCAACCGGTGGAGTCTTTGATGGCTTTAAAAAACTTTAAGATATTTTAATAGTTTAACGGCCATTTTGCCGATTGAGTAAAGATTACATGGTTCAGTTGAGTCTTCGACTGTAATGCAAGAAAATACTTGCATTTGTGATCTTTTTTTTTCAACCGGTGGAGTCTTTGATGACTTTAAAAAACTTTCAGATATTTTAATAATTTAACGGCCATTTTGCCGGCTGAGTAAAGATTACACGGTTCAGTTGAGTTTTCGACTGTAATGCAAGAAAATACTTGCATTTGTGATCTTTTTTTTCAACCGGTGGAGTCTTTGATGACTTTAAAAAAACTTTAAGATATTTTTAATAATTTAACGGCCATTTTGCCGACTGAGTAAAGATTACAACCGTTTTTTGTGAATCATAATCATAGACTAAACTGAACTGTGTAATCTTTTCTCGACCGGTGGAATCATATACGAATTGAAAAAATACCATTGAATATACGTACACAAACGACAGAGCAACGTCATCAGTTTTAAATTAGTTATAATTTGCCTGTAATAGTTTTGCCTCCTGGTCACTTCGGCAAAGGAAATCCTCAACTTCTGCTTTCTCTTATCGCTTTGTTTTGAAGAAAACGACATGTAAGTAGTTTAATCAGCGGCGGCTCCTGCAATCTGGCAATAATGTTTCCCCTCCATTTGAATTTACGTAAAACAATCGATTGTAGGTGAAGCGTCGCTTCATTATCGAATCGATTGTTTTGCATGGAATCAAATTGAGGGAAAACGCACATTGTTGCCAACTTGGACGAGCCACCGCTGAATTTACAAAGCTCGTCGTAAATATAGGATATTGGGACGCTAACCGATGCCTCAGTGTCTGAAGGCCTGAAGATTCACGTTGGAAAGATCCCATTGGCGTAAAATAGTGTTGCCGCATTGAGTGCAAATCAAACGTCGAAAAAAACTGTAATGGGTCTGTTGCGTACTTTTGCTACATCAATATGACACGTTGTTTCTTACGTAAAATTCGTCGAAAATAACGATGCGCACTTTAAAAGCTTTCAAAATCCACTCATTAACTCAGAAAATACCTTCCATTTCAAACTACCCACGCTACACTAGACACTATATCACCGACTTATAATTACATAGATGGAACCAACTCGTTTATGTAAACATGAACAGAACTTACAAACATTAGAATGTTTCGTTTAAATGCGTACATTTCTTTTATTATTTTGTATAATCCTTGATAAATCGAAAAGACCAGACAGCAAATGCAGTCAATAGTTCATGTATTTAGAAGGGGATTCCATAATTTTGTAGTTACGATGTTGTTTACTTATGCACGGTGGTTTCATCTATTGTAGTAGTATACCGGTGCAAATAGTGTCTAGTGTAGAGCGGGCTGTTTGAAATTGAAGTGATTTCCTGAGTTAATGTGAGTGGATTTTGAACGTTTTTAATGTAAGCATCGTTATTTTTGCCGAATTTTACGTAAGAATCAAGGTTCTATATTGTTGTAGCGAAAGTATGCAACAGACCAGATTGTGGATTTAGGTGAAATCTATAAAACGCATGTTAATTGCATAGATAACGTCATACAAACCATCGGTCTTTAAATAATATACTGTTTTATCAACGAAGAAATCATTTCTTGAAGTAACCAAAAACCAAGTCTGGCAACCCGGACGAGCTTTTTACTAACTCCAAGCACTTTTCTGGGTATTTGTGGGGTTTATAGCCACAAATAAATTTTAAAACACGGTTGATCAATTTTAGGGCCGAAAATAAAATATTTCAATCCATTTTTACAGTCCTTTTCTAAGAACCTAAATCGCCGACCGACCTTATTTAACAGTAGCACGTGTTCAACTGCACGTATATCACGAAATAGAACGCAATATAAATGAATGGGACTGAACCATTTTCCGCTGGGTCGATTAAATATATTTTATGAAGAGTAAAATCATAGTGTGACTTTATTTTCCCCTCAAAAAAGATGTTTCGATTAATTCTGATTCAAAATATGAAAGAGGAGGATGGATAAAAATGTCTGCAATAATGTCTTTGCTGCATTTAAGCTGTGAAATATCAAATGTGTCATTAGTCTGCAGCAGCAATTCAGCATAGAGAGGGAAAAAATCAAAGTCTAATAGCTCTATGGCATCCATCATAAGGCATGGACTCTGGTTTGTTGCCTTTGTTAGGAAAGGCAACCAAAGAAGAATGGAATCACGCATTTTGCAGACAAAAGAGCACACGATTGATTCAGGTTCAGTTTCCGGGATGTAATCTAATGGAGCTGTTGCAAACTTTTGCTACAGGCTTATTGATATAGTTGATTATGGAGTAACACCCCGTAAAAATAAAGATTAGCGCACTAAAAAATCACGAAATCCACTCATAAACTCTCTAGATGCATTTAACCACGAGACCCTAATGGTGGTCGAGGCCGTCCAAATCTTATGGCAAATGTATGCATCTTCTTCTTGTGTGGTGTTGCGAGAACACCTCGTGTAGATGGCGCTGATTGAAGATACGGGAACCCAATGCAAATCGCGGCCCCGGCGTTTAAAATCATTTTGTGAATTTAGGAGTGGGTTTCGTGATTTTTTAGTGCCCTAATCGTTATTTCTACAGGGTTTTACCCCATTATCAACAATTAATAAGCCTGTAGCAGAAGTTTGCAACAGCTCCATTGTAAGTATACTGCATGGAGGTCCAGAGCATTGAGATGGATTACTTTTACGAAGCGTGCGAGTCTTTCTCGATTGTGAACGCAATAAACTCGGTATGTTTCAGCTTTTTATACGTTCCGAAGGCATCGCATATTTGACTCATTCCGATCTTTGGAAATCACGAAATTACATTTGGCAACCATGGGTTTAAAAGGTTGCTTGCTCAGCTAAAACACGCTCCTCCCTACCTCTCGCGCTCCACAAAGTTCTCGACCCCCACCTCCCCCCCCCTCCACCCCTCCCACCCGTCTCCCCCACTCCCAATTAAAACTGTCATCTAACCATTTCACTTTCCACATTCCTTCCTTCCGGTTTGGTGTTTCCAGCGTGCTGTTGCAACTTTTAAACTTTAGTAGAACAGATTTGAAGCATTTTAGTCGGGAGGCCCCGTTTCCTCATTCACACAACAGCCGTATAGTTTTGAGCGGAACTTTTACGAGCTTAAATTACTGATGCGATACAATGCGAATGGCCGGTATGTAACAACAAGATATTATTCAACAATGCACGCGGCCGCAGGCACACTCCTGAACTTGAATGATGAACGAATTAATTAAAAGTCTTCCTCTCCCTTTATACCTTCCACATCACCCCCCTTTGCCTTTGCATTTTTCTCGTTTCAAAACACTGCGCAAGGATCTTGGGTAATAAATTAAACATGAGACGGAAAGCACAACGTAGCCAACGTAGCAACGTAGCGAGGTATATACCTCGTGCTTTCAAAGTCCTCGCGTGCGTTTCCCTTGCGTTTGATGCTCTTGTGCCGCGGTATATATAAAACACCTTTCAGGTTTCAAGACCCGAATAAACGATTGGAACGAGGCTGGTTTTGGACAGCATATGATTGCAGTGCGTGCTTTGGAGAGGCAAAGCTTTGAACTTTCGAGTCGTTAAAGTTATTTTATCAAGGTATCGAAAATAAGCAACATATATACGTAGTATGGGGCTCTTGCAAACTTTTGATAAAAGCAAAGTTAAATCTCCCAAGTAGAAAAAATGGACCGAAAACGTAAGGTTTTACGCAAGTTTTCCTGCGGGGAAAAAACTTGAGTAAACAGGTCAAATTGGAATCATCTTTTTTCCGTAAACGGAACTTTCACGGAAGGTTTTCCT